>DWLS01000182.1:0-37525 GCA_018246255.1 Pachliopta kotzebuea | reverse complement strand
GCCCCAACAACGCGGTGGCGGGCTCACGGGGGGGTTTTTAGTGGGTGCGAGTCCCACACAGTCCCTTCCGCCACCCCAGTGGCGGGAGGGCAGTGCGTAGGCATTTTCCCCCCCCACAAAAAAAAAAAGGTAGTACATATCTAGACGGTTTCCGACAACAGATATATACTACCGGTGAGTAACATCACTCTGTACATACAATGACAGAGTTATGTATTAGAATTATAACCTGTCTTATAATTATAATTATATACGAAGGTGCAACACATCATAAAAAAAGTATTTATGGCACTTGGACTGCTACCAACAGCATCAAAGCGAATAACAACTATCAATATTATGTGTATAAAGATATCGCAAAGTATATATATATGTAGTTTTAATATTAATAATTATGTATTAAATTATCAAAAAATGTATTGCATTAACCCTTGCGGAGAACTATAATACCATTAGAATATCGTTGGAATGTTATATAGCGATTATAATAATTAATGTTATTCTTTTCGATTTTTTTGTTTATGCATTGCGTTTAATGTTCTTGTAATTAGTTACGCATATTTTAATTTTTTTTGCTAATACGGATTATTCAATTCTTTAGTTTGATACTGCAATCTTAAAAGGAATGGTTTTTAATTCATAATTCTTATGTTGTCTTCTATATATGTGTATATATATAAAACAAAATAAGGATTAGAATCAAAAACATTCGCTTTTTTGTATATGCCCTTATATACATATCTTAAGGTATCACACACACACGTGAATAGCATTTTGCAGTAGTTAACGTTTGTTATTAATAGGAATATATTGTAGACATAAAATTTTGAAATATTTATAAAGAACAATACGATTGCCTTACGGATTAGAAAACACCTGGGTGTGGTGTGTCTCAAGTAGATAAAAATAGTTCTATTACTTGCACGCAACAAGGTCTGAAGGTGGAATGACGACAACATTAATATTGTTACTAATGTGACAATACAACGCCTGTTATGGGCATTTTATCAAGAATTCTATTAATGATAAATTGAATTCATGTGCGTGTAGCATCATATATGCAAAGAACCTCTTTAGAGAATACAATCTCATAGCCTGTTCTTTAAAAAGCGCAGATGTGGTACTAAACTTTATATTATTTATATAATTTTTTGGTTTGATTTAATTTAAATACTTATTATATTATGTTATATTATTTTTGTACTATAAATAATTGAGAAAATCATTCCTTTCATACATCGCTTTAGAATAAATTAAAACATTCGTACTACCATTTTTCAATACAATTAAATATTGAAAAACCTTTGAGAAACCAATAATTCCATCTTTTCGGAATCTTATTCATTTTCGGTTATAGTTTTTTTGTACAATAATTATTTAGCGGCGGGCAAAGCGTATGACAAAAAATGTAGATTCTCTAACCCGTTTGTACAATGTAATAAAAGAAAATCTCTTAGGGAAGGTATTATTAAAAGTAATAAGTGAGTTCGAGTCACGAGTTTATTGTAAACTTAGAACAATACTCACGAACCTAATTTGACAACAATGTTAAATGAATACTTTCCGCTTTCCCTTTTTATAACCGTCGTATTATGAGCGGTGTAGAAACTGATCATTGGTACACGATTATTGTAAAAATTTTTGCAAGACCAATGAAAGTATACATTTCTTTTGATAACTTGTCTTTTCTTTCCTAGTTACGTGTATTTCTCGAGGTACCCCGAAGACGTAGCAAATAGATTTTGTACGAAAACGCTATGTATAATATCAAGTTTAAAGACTTCTTAATATTTTTTAACCATCAAAGCGAGAACATTCACCTGATGTTTCAAGTAATATATAATAACGTCGCACTAGTTAGAAAGAATTCATCAAATTACTTACATAGATGATATTCATCAAGAAGACTTACCGCAAGTAAGTTACGAACCAACAGTTTTTTTGTAGCGATAACATACTAAGTGATGACTTCATAAAATTAATGTAGTTGCAAAAACTTAATATATACTCGCATTTTTTACACAAAATTAAACTTGTAAGCTGTATGTAAAAAGAGTTAAGCAAAATTAGGAAAATGAGTCATTAAAAATCTATGTACATAAATAATGCCTACGGAAAACATTTCGACATTACGGAAAGTGTTTCAAAGACAATGTCAGTCTATTATGCCCTGAATAATGTAGTTTTCTGGTTAGACATTGCGTGACGACCTTCCTGTTAATATTTATTTCACAAAATAATTGAATATCACATATTAGGTAATGAAATCTATGTTTGTTAATTATAATAAACATCATTTTAAAAAGTGCTAAAGGGGAGTTAAGGGTAGAGGAGAATATTGCGATTGTAAAAAACTATCATAGATTTCGTTGACAGTAATCTAAAACATGTAAATTTCAAAACAATAATATTATTTCAGGGCACTTCAAAGTAAACAAATTAATTTGATTCATTTAATATGCATTTGCGTTAAGTTTAAGACTGGTATATTTCACACTTAAATGAGAAGATATGTCAATTAACCAAGACATTTTCGAGCCAAGCTTAGTAAAAATATTTGTAGTTTTCTTTCAGATTCATTAGAAGAGTGGTATTCGTTTGTAATAACTTTATCTAAATATATTATAATGAAATTCGTACGTTATTTTTTTTTTAACTCTTCATGTAATTTTTTAAAATATATCAATTATAAACTGTACAAACAAACCCCCAGATGCACACATTTCCTGCAATATATATTACTAATATACATTCATCTTTCTACATAATGAGTATAAATTATTCGTTTATTTAAATATTTCTTAACATAAAGTGACCTAAGAATATAATGACGGTTTGTCCCTATGCCTCAGTATACAATTCTGTTCGGTAGAATGTGTATACAATTTTGATTGGTTGTGAAAAGGTATTGTCTATTGTGTACTTGTCGTCTTGGAAGTCCGTCGTTTTGCGAATAATTAACAAATTCAAAACAATGTGAAACCTTCAAACGGATTTCACAGCAAATTATAAGACAATTGTTATCTCTGCTCTCGGCAAACATCATATGTAATAAATATACTTAAAGAATACATATATAATATGTACCCCTGTAGTTGTTCGTAAGCCAAAACTTTATTGAAACAGAAACTTGTGGAAATTTGGCGACCAAACAAAACGATTTGGATCATTATCAATTTTTTAATAATTTTTTTTAAGAGTATACATTACGGGTTTCTAGTAATAATGTAAATGTTCACAGATGAAAAGGACGTACTTAATATGATGCGTTTTTTTAATACATGATCTCGGAAACTTTTTATAAAATTATTTAAATTTAATATCTTTCATGAACGCTATTTTCGTTTTTTTTTGCCGTAAAAGTTATTTGGAGTAAGCTCAGTAAACTTTATAATATAATGTTAGTATGTATGTATCATCAGCAACATTATTGTTTAATTTTTGTTGGAATATTACTTTTACAATTTATTCTTATAGAAGTATGCTTACATCTTAATTTTTGTCATCCATTTTTTAAAGACTTGAAAGTAATTTGTAAAACTAAGAATAAGAATTATTAAAAAACTAGTTAGAAGCAATGTCGGTTGATTATTTTTTATAAATAATTTTAGGCTGTCTTTTTACAGCCTTTAAAATTGTTATACACATAGCTTAAAGTACATAAAAAGAAATAATGCTGTAGTACAACGCAGTGGAGGCGGGTTCTCTATCCTAAAATAGAAAATATTAATATGCCTTACATATTTGATGAAGAATATAGCGCAGGTAAAGCCATTGGACCGTGATTTTATCCTAAAAGATTTAATTCACCTTCCTTGACGTCGTGGACTATCAGCAGTTTCAAGTATAATCAAGTATGTTAATCACGCGACAAACTCTTTGTTTGTTTTTTAAAACTACAATGAATTTTAACTGCCTCCCTTACGCAACGGTTAATCGCTTGCTGCATACGAAGGTCCTTGATTTAATTCCGAATCTCAATGTTGTGGTATTTGGGTTGAATGGTTTTTTTAACTCACCTGGATTGCTTCAACCCTAATTATTAGTCAAGCGCCATAACATCGTTGTTTTGTTTCGACTGTCAAAAGCACACTTGACCATCTACGACCTCGTTGTCACTTAACATGTAAAGGTTGAGGCCAAGTGTTAGAACATTATCCATAAAATATAAACCTCTTATTTAGTATTCGTAAATTTGCTTATTACATCTTATTTGCAAAAACAAATATAAAAGTTAAAAGTTTTTGTTTTCTTTGTTTAGTTTGTTCTTTCGTAAGCTTAACTATTTTAAATGCTGTTTAGTTGCGAATTGTGTTCATTATAAGGTCAATAACAATAATTTTATCTACGCACCGCAATCATGTCTATCAATGAACTTGATACGGTCCAGTAAGCGGTTATGGCACAATTAATTTGTATAGAGTCTTTTTTCAGCGCTTATCTCGTTATTACGGTGAACGATGTGGTGTACACGTTCAAAATACAATACTATGTCCATCACTGAACACAGGTAAGTGTATTTTAGTATGTGTACAGTCAATGCATTAGGCAACTGTATTATAACGGTGATTTACACCAATTTTATATTCCCTAATATACTGCAATAAAAAAGTATAAACGTTTAGTAAGTATAAGCACAGCTATTATATGAAGATTGAATTTCATTTTGCAAGCTAGTCTTAGATACAAGACTTGCTAATATCTACATAGTTAATGAAGCTTTCAACAATGCCATTGGTGTAAGTAATCAAAGGTATATTATCACTATAGTAACATAAACAAATCGCAAATCACTACAAATTGTCAACAAGGATAACACGTGTTAGTACGGCGTTGCGCTGAATATTAATACACAGTCAATAAGAGTAAACGCACGAAAATTTCAAATGAACAAGACAAAGTTTCAATGAATCTCAAGATCATAAAAACGTCTACTTTACACGTTATATTGTCAAAGTCACCTGCTGTAGTTATGTCCAAGTTGTTGTTTTAGTAGGTCAAGTTCATGCTGTATCATTTTGACAATCATATCAACGAATTAAAAGTCTACACGGTCTCCATAAGGCATTTACAATACTTTTTTGTTATCGTAATTATTCTTATATTAACTTAAACCAAAAGGTTAAAACTCTAAATTGATTAGTGTGCATGATTTATTTTTCAGTAGTGCAGTGTTGGTAAAGTACATATTGAAATTGTTATAAGTTTATGAATAAGGATAAAAGAGGTTTAGCATACGTGTGCGGTGGTCTTTCCGTAGTTTCGGCCAAAAATAGTAATAAGTGTGTTCAAAGAATTCAAAATGACTCCAAAAAGGGTCTTGGGTCTTTAATAAACATTATTAAATTAGTAAGAATAAATAATAGAATCTTCATTATTCATTTTTTTTATTTATATTTATTAGTTTTCTGTCTATTTACGTAATTTCTTTTATCCACAATGTAAATTATTATGTTGCTAACCTTCAATTATTAACCTCCTCTCCACGTCTGCGTTTACTGGTAAAGAAAACGTCTGGCCCTAAGTCTGCAGGTACAAGTTTTAAAATAAAGAATAGAAAATATAGACCTACTACAAGAGGTCGCTTCACTGTGTTCCTCTGGACTGCCCTCAGCTGTCATATGTCGAAGCCTCGGCCTGTAGGATCGGCCTCACCGGTCACCAACCCCTCGTCCTCGTCTCCTGCTATCTTTCACCGAACAGAAGGTTAGCAGCCCCCGATATCAAAGCCCTTCTCAATCTCGACCCCTCTGTTCTGCTCTCTGGTGATTTCAACAGCAGGCACAGCTCCTGGGACCCCATACGCCAAAACCCTAACGGCAGCCGTCTATACAAGTTAGCTGATAAGCTAAACTTTGATATCATCGCACCCACTTCGCCGACGAGAATCCCCTCCGCAGGTAAGCATCGGCCCTCCATCCTGGACATAGCGCTACTATACAATGTATCACTCAAGCACTCCCCATCAATATAATTCAGAAACCTATTCAACTGATTATATAATTTGAACTTGTCATAGTAACTCAGTGCAGTAATTTTTTGGTAAGATCGTACAAAACAGCTGATATTAATGCTTTCTTAAATTATAATAAATGTGTTTGTTGATGGTGAAAAATACCATAGGGTCTGAACAGTTTCATACAAATGGATAGTTCACTTCGCTATTCTAATGCTAATAAAGAATACACAATGCGGAGATCAATATCATTTGTAATACAGGAAATGCTGTAAGTACATTGCTTATACAAGTATTGTTGTAGAACATTTACGTTGCGAAAAGAAACTAAATGCAAAGGTACATGGAAGTAATTAGTGATAATGATATTTGCATAAATGTATACTTTCGTCGTATAAATGTCGAAAACAAGGATATCTGCCGACTACTAAAATTTCCTAGAACGTAAAACCAACTCGTCATAATAATAAAATATAGAATAAACTTATTCGTTATTTCTCGTGTGTGTAATGAAATAATACCCAAGAACATTACCAGGTCATAAATCTCTTTATAGAATTTATTTGCCTACAATTCATATAAAAATAGGGTAAAGAAAAACATTGCATTGCAGATAAACCAAACCGGACAGAGACTAAATTGTTTTGTAATCTACCGGTAAACACGATGGTAACAGTCGTATTATTTAATTTGATAAAATCAATTTTTAATTTAAATGGTATTTTATTTGTTACTCTCAAGTTATGCCAGTGTTGCAATAAATATAAAAGAATTGTGTATATGTTACTAAATGAACCCATGCATGTGTCTTCACTTGTTATTATAAAATAATATTATGTAACTTGGAATGATTATACCTGATATGTGGTAAATTAAGTCAAATGGCGTTAAAAATACTTTATAATAAATTCCCGGAAGCAAATTATATGGCGACGACAATTTTCTGTTATTATTATAATACTAGTTGAGCCTCGTAGATGTTACTGCCTTTATATTTATTTATGTGTGGAGAATAGTGCTACCACCTATCGTCTCAACAATATCGTAAGAGGAGGGATAAAGCATGTAGGATGGGTAGCAGTATTCATTTAATGAATAAGATAATATTGCTAACCTGCAGTTCTTAATCAAAGATGCGTTGGTGCATCTTTTCTTAGGAGCAACCTTTCTTAGGAGTAAAAGTATTTTTTATTATGTAGATAGACCATGTGTTGTATCGACACTACACGCAATGGCACAGAGAAGAAATGGTGATCAGGAAAGTGAATTGAAAAAATATTCCCTTCCAATTAAAATACAATTTATAGTAAAACTAATTATCGAATCAGAAATCATTGATGATTTTTAAAAGTTTTTTTAATCAAAGTAGCATACTTTCAGCTACATGTCTATGAAAATCCCGTTGAAATTAATTAAATAATTTCAGAGGTTTTTTAGTATACGTAACATATTCATATAAGTTAAATTAACATGTTCTTTTATAACAAACAGCTACTTCTATGTATTTGTGTTGATTTCAACACATAGGAGCGAGTTACAATTACGCATCGCAAGCTCGCAGTAATTTTAACAAATATTCTTGCAATAATTACTTAATTACAATAAATACTACATTATGGTTTCTAATAAAATTGTTTGCTTGTAGGTACAAATAACTTTAACTGAGTACTTACTGACGTCAGCCAAGACCTTTTTAATAATATGTTACGACTTAATAGACATTACTTTAAGGGTTTTTACAAGTAGATAATTTCAACAATAAGTATTAACCTGTTCTGTTCTTGTTTCAGCATTCCTGTATGTAAATAGCGAAGATTTCGGCTATGACGGAGTCATAGGTAAGTAGGAAAAAGTTATGCAGTAGAATAAAAAATAAAAAAAAACGCTTTTACTTGTTATTTTTAATTTGCTACAAAAACTTTAGGTACTCATAATAAAAAGTAAACCAATGTAATTGGTATCTTTATAGCAAAAAAAATGTTTCACAGTTTTATACAATCTATTTCTTATGTTGGTAGGTTTCTATTACCAATAATCCTCAGAGTTGAGATAGGTATCACCAAAGCGACTACTTCTATTATCAAAAGCCAAAAGTAGCGACAGCAATACCATTACAAATTTTATTATGTACCAGTACGAAGAGCGGTTTTGCTAATAGTGTTGTAACTAGGGTAACGACTCTTACTCTTGTGTCAATGTGATGAGCATAATATCGGACCGTGTATACATAATGTTTGATATTTACTGTTATTATACCCATACCAACAAAACAAAAGTTAAAATCTATTCTCTTAGAACTAAACTTTATTTATTTACAAAAAGTAACAAAAAATTCCCCATTATATTGAAATATCCGAACATCAGGAATTAATAATGTTGTACAAAAGTACTATAAAAGTACAAAAAACATTGATTATAATTTATTTATAACGTTGATAACAATTTAAAATATGCAGTTTAAAAATGGCTTCTTACTCAATGATACGATGAGACAGAAAAACTTTAAGAGATATAGTTATTTGTTATTATATTGTACTTGTTTTATTTTATTTGGTTATTATTAACATCATGTTCCGCAAGCGTGTACCAACACACATACACACACACACACGCTTAACATTTAATAATCACTCATACACAACACCCACACACCCACTGCAAATATTTTAAATTTTTTAAATAAGTTATAAATTAATGTTACATGCATGAGAGTTGGAGACTTGGTGACCTGTAACACTGGTTTATTACTTATCACATGCACCTTCGATCTACAAACAAATTGTATAATGTTAAATAGCACTAAACTCTGTTTCCCTAAATTTATTTTGTTTGTGGTGACTAATAAATATATTTTTTATTTTATTTTTATTTATTTATTTTATTGAATACACGGTGAGATTTGTTACTAGATCAGGTTATTGACATTATACTTCTTACACATATTTAATAATAAGTAATTAGTTAAAATTACACCTGATTTTCCATTACTAAAAAATTAAAACGTAACACGAAATTATGGTTACTTTACACAGATTAAGCAATCTTTGTAGTTATTTTAAGTATAAACTAAAAGTACACGACAGTTAGAGCGTGAATAGTTCAGTTGTAAAATATTAACTTGTATTGATCGCTTCTTGAAAATTTTTGTTTTAGTTTTATTGAAATTTTATAAACACGTTGGAAGAATAATTTTGGATTGATACATGTAATTCAGATCTGTTGCCAAATTAGCGTCGCTTGGCACAGAATAAAGACATTGTTTTGTTATGTAATTATAAATATAGCAACCACGTGTTTTACTATTGGCAATCAATCTGCCAAGATATCAAGGTAATATATGCCGTAATACGTAAATGTGTTCCGTATGAATACCTAGTGAACTTAAAGAAAGACATCTATTGTCTTTCTCATCTCATGTATATTTTTCTAATGAATAATCTAGCATTTTTATTTACTACCAGGTGTAAGATGTGTATTAATACGAATAGCCTAATATTTATTAAATTACATGATTATTATAGGATCGAGACGATATTTTTCCTGTCTGTTATAATTGATTTATTAATTTGTAGTATTTAATAATGTTTAATCTCCATAACACGAAAACAGAACAGAAACATAAAATTCGTATAAGATTTGTATATAATACCAATTATATTAGCTAGATTATAGCAAACTACAAGTTGGTAGCAATCAGTATTACGAGTACAAACTATCATTTGCTTCCTACATTTACGTCAATTTGTAAGTGAAAAACATGCTAGGTTACCTTGTTACCAGATGATAGGTCCTTATCTTTTGACATTATGGCGACCTAAATAAAAGTAAACGATTTACTTTCTCTTTGTAGTTAATGTTTGGTGAAATACGAGTACAATGAATTTTGATATATAGGGGTACAGAGTGAATTTGTTCTTTTGAATTAGAATTAAATGATGTTAAGACTCATTACCTTCGTATCTCACTGGCTACAGCGTTCTTAAACTTTGTACACGAAATGATATACATTGTTCTTCTCACCGGGACGACGAGGTGCCAAGTCCCATTGCTTCAGTAATTTCATCAGCTAAAGAAAAAACTGCAGAGAAAAAAATACTTCGTTTGTTCAATGCGACAAATAAAGTCAGTTTTTTAATCAGTTCAGGCCGGATTCAAACCAGGTACCTTCGGAGTAGAAGGCTGTTGCTCTAACCACAAGGCTATCATGACTTTATTAATAAAGTTAGATAAAGCAAATTAGTTATCCATGTATGATTTTACCGATTGATTTCATGTTGTAGTTGTATTATTCGTTTTTAAATTACCAGGACCAGTACATTGGGGCGAACGGTACCAAGAGTGCAGAGGCAAACATCAGAGTCCCATAGATATCAACATTCTCCGAGTGAAGCAGGTGGCTTTGCCGGATATAACATTTGTCGGTTTCGAGGACTCAATAGATGATGTGCACGTAACAAATAATGGACACACGGGTAAGATATATTATTTTTGTGATGTCTTATGCATCGTTGTTAATTTATCTTTAAATCCGATAAATTTTTCTATCAGCGACAGTTCACCGTGGCACATAGGCCTCTTCAAAGCAGTAAAATTTAGTCCGATCTTCGGTTTCTCTTCCAAATTTCTCATATTGATAATGATAGTTAAGCGTTAAGAGTTTATCAGTTTTTTTTTTAATTCGTGTTATACTTGTAAGGTGTCTTTGTTTTAGAATAATGTTTTAAGGTATTACTATTGTCAGTGTTGATCGAGGTCGACAATGAACCACATCCTCGTGTCAGCGGAGGGCCACTCGATGGAGACTATATTTTTAGCCAGATGCACTTTCATTGGGGAGATAATGATACTTTTGGCTCCGAAGACAAGATCAATCACAGAAGGTTCGGTAAAAATAACCGTTGTTACGTTGGTTTTATAGCATTTTTGTGTTGAACTTAACTCGAAGATTTCTTATAAATTTTTTTGTTGCGACTGTAATACCACCGTTACTGATACTATTTACAGTATTATCAACAATTGAATACTGAAAGCAAGTAAACAAAAAAGGCAAAGATTTTTTAAAACGCATTGTTATTTACGTACACATTTTTTTAAAGTTTTTAATTTATTTTTACTGTTTTTAGATGTTCATTGTGTGGTAGGCTTCAGATTTCTTATTTTAAATGTTTGATTTTCAATCTAACAGAATTACTTCATCTATTATATATTTTAAAATCTTATTACTTAATAATATTTGAAGCAATTTATTGTTAAAAATACATCAAGCAATATAATAGTTTATTTGTTATACTTCTTATGAATGGTAATTCTCCGGAAAATTGTATTTTTTTTTTAAATTTGTAATTTTGAAAAATTTTGGTTGTATTAAAGTTTAATTAAAACTTTTTTTTCAGTTTTCCAATGGAACTGCACATGGTTTTCTTTAAAGAACAATATAAATCTGCAAAAGAGGCGGTCCAGTACTCTGATGGCCTCACGGTCCTCGCGTTTTTTTATGAGGTATCCATTACTTTTGTGAACAAAAAACTTTGATAATTAACTTCTTTAATTAAGTTACATCGTTAAAATTTCAAGAATTCTATTTTTGTTTCGAATAAATTCTTTTTGATTTTGTATTAAATTTATTTTAATATTCCAGATATCATTGCGGTGATGGTCTTTTCCGAATTTATAAAACAATCGCAATTTTGTGATAAATAATTAAAAAAAAATTATCTGGTCATTTCTTAGTATATAATACCTATACAAACTGTATAAAATATTCATGCCTATGTTCTAATTTTTTACTTTGATTTAATATACATAATGATAATTATTATTTAATTAATATCCAACTTCTGATGGTTCAACACTCTCCACCTGCCAAACACCCATGAAGACTGACTAGATTCTGTATTAACAATCAACTGATTATTAACAAATACATATTTTCTCAGATAGAGTATTTGTTGTTATACGTTTGATCGAATGAGACTACTCATTTGTCAACAGTAGGTGGATTGGAAGTTCGCGGATCACATTAATTAAACACGCTTACTTTATTAAAATTGAGAGAAAGTTTATAAAATTGCCAGAAGGATATGGAACTCTAATGTCATCATCTATGTAATATTTACTTTGAACGTTTGCTTATCATTTCATTCTTACTGAACAAATATGACATAAGTAATTTACGTTTGTATGATAACTAGTAAAAGATCGAAAGTAGTTAACCTCATGGACAATGTTTACCGTTAAGATGAACGAATCCTTAATTATGAAGATTATTCGGTTTACATTTGAACCACTGATCTTGAGACATATCTTAAAGCTTTTTCTTCAATTTTAATTAGGTCAAAGTAGAGCTCTCTGTTGGGAGACCGTCGCATTACTGAGTGTGCAAACTTTACTGTTCCGATTTGAATGGCGTTGTAGCTAGTAAAATAATCGGGGTAATGAGACGGAACATTTTGTCTTAAGGCGACAAGTGCAATGTGGTGCAGTGTATGCATTGTTAACTATAGCTTCGTTATGAACAAGCGTATCACTTACTATGAGGTTCATATTGTGACACAAGGCATTGCTCAATGCTTAAGTTTTGAAACATGAGGTATAAATTTAAAAGGTTATGACTACTTTTAAATTGGCAAAATATTGCGCACTTTTTAATTTATTGGCAAGACGCTTTTTCTGGATAAAGGAGACATAAACAGATTCAATTTCATTACCTGGTACTAACATAGTCATGTTTACATAAGTTATATAATCAGTAAAGTACTTAAACTTTTCCTTTATCTTAGTTTGGTATTTTTCTGATCAAATTTTGCATTATACAACACAGAAGTTCTTTTTATTAAAGTTTCTTTTATTATTACATAAACAAATTGTTATGAATAGGAAAAATTACAAAATCAAAATAATGCGTGTAAATGTTACTTTAATTTCTGAGACACTTATTACAAGCTATGACAAAATATAAAAATCATAAATGATAGTGTTCAATAGTAGTATCATTTAGTTCTCAACCATTTTTAATTTTAAAAGTTATTATATAGTTTTTGTACCTGTAGGTGACCGTATTTTTAGTTACCATTCCAACACTTGTTTCTAATGTCAAACCACCGTGTTTATATAATACTGTCTCTCAGTTTGAACGGAATTTTATCTATCGAAATTAATGTCATAACGAGATTTACAATTAACATCCGAAGGTGACGAATACAAGGTTCTGGGCAAGCGTATAATTTTCTGTTAGGTGAATATTCTACGGGTTCGTCGCATAGCTAATTTTGTTTTATGCAACGAAACTACGAGGCGAACAAGTAGTTCTCCTGATAGTATGTGATACGCTTGCCCATAATAACGAGGCGCTGGTTAAGATGTTAGACACAGTACAATATTGCCTTGAGACGTTGTTTTAAGTCCCGTTATTTCAGTAATTTCACTAGCATACAACTCCCTTTATACCGGAACACAGTAATTTGCACGTTGGTATTTGGCGGCAGAAATAGGAGCAACGATGGTAGCCTCCTAGACGGTCTCCGCTAACGGAGGATATTTGTAAAAGAATTGCTTACATCTTATGTCAAAGCTGTGGTTACAAAATTGTACCATATTATCAAGAGCAGGAATTAAAAATAGACCATTCTGTTCATTTAGTTGGTCATTAAAATGCGTTATTTAAGAATGATTGTATTAATATTTCTTTACCGTTATTATAGTTAGATAGACACCAACATCCAGCCTATGATGACATAACGGCAGCCTTATCCAACGTGACAGAGCCGCACTCGAGCGTCGTAATGAACCATCCCTTCTCCTTTCTCCATATACTACCATATGATTTGAACCGATACTTCACTTATAAAGGATCGTTGACCACGCCACCATGTTCCGAAGTCGTGATATGGCTGGATTTTGAGCAACCTATCAGACTTGCTCACAATCAGGTACAAATTTATTGTTTACTCCCATAAGCTAATTTACAGAGCAACATACGACATTTACAAAGAATATTAATACATTGTTGACCGGTAGTTTTACTGAAAATTTATCTCGTATATATTATTTCGTAATTGGACGTGGAGTAAAACAATAAATTTAAACTTAAATAAATTTTAATTATTATCACCCTTTAATATTAATTTTTCATATGTTAAAGCAGTATAACAATCACTTATGTGTAATGGAACCGTAGTCGGTCAACAATGTGTTTTATATACGAGTTTTTATTTAAACTATGGTATCTTTTATATCATTTTTCAGCATTAAAACTGGATAAAGATGAAAGCTTTATTATTAATTAAATGCCGCCTTTAAAATATATAATTGGAATGAATACACTATGCGATTACATATATTAAGTTTATTTTGACTTTAGTTACAATTGCTGAAGTTATTAAATTTGTTCTTTACAATTTATTCTATCATTACATTGTAGTAACAAGATTAATTATTGCATTAAGTGCCATATAGATAACAATGCGATCTTCACCGTCTCGATTCTTGAAATTTAAAAGTAAAAGAGATAATAATAAAATCCCATTTATTTTCAGATCGAAGTTTTTAGAGAGCTCAGATCTGCCACAGGCAAAATACGACACAACTTCCGTCCAATACAACCCATCGGCGATCGAGTTGTATTTTACAATATAGACAATAAATATTTCAGTTACAACGAAGTCGATGACCCCGACGATGACAATCCGCAAAAAAGAAAAGGACACAATAATGGCAGTATTTTACTTTTCAGCCCAGTAATAATATTTTCGATTGTGTTTTTAAGTTTAATTCAAGATTTAAAGTTTGACTGATGAAAACAATAATTTAACACGTACATATATATTTCACTATTTTGTAGATTCCAAGATCAAAGCCCAATTGAATTTAGTTTAAAAATTATTTATGTGATTTAAATGGGTGTGTATGTGTATTATTGTACCTGTGATATTATGAACATTATAAATATGAGAATAAAGATTGTAACACCTTGCAACAGCCTTCGGATGCTACCCGGTGCAGAAGCTAAATTTGGATGGAGTTAGGGTTTTTGCGATATTACTTTTTAGCAGCCATCATGTTATAAATCTACCATAAGTACAAATAACACTCCAATGTATGAAAAGGAAAACTGAGCAATCACATCTCACCATCAACAAACTCATTGTCATGTAACAAACACCATGTGAATTTGACATTAAAGTGATTGCCAAATGTATAATAGTTAAAATTATAATATAGTTCATTATAATACAAAAAGTAAACATTCTCTCCTTTCACACCGATTCGGTCTCCCAAGGTATTTCTAATTACTATATAAGTATCTAAACAAAATAAATACTACATAGCATCGCAAATTGTAACATAGATTTTAAGACATAATATATACAATGTCATCCATTGCCTGTTTGTTTCTTTACTTTGTAACTGTAACATGTGTATTTAGTGATACAAATAGCTGCTTTGTTTTGAACAAAGTGCATCAGTACAGCAGGTGTAAGGGGCCCCACATAACAACTTACAGGACCCATACGAACTTTAAATGTTCATGGTGTACCCTGCTAATCAACAAATGTGGCTCTGGCTCTTCACTAATCCCTATCAAGCAAGCCTGGTGGGACATGGCTCATATTGCCTGTGTATTGGGGAAGGCCCATGCCCAGCAATGGACCTCTGTCAGCTGATGATGTATCAGTAGTATTTTATAGCCAAATTGCAACTGATAATCAGTGTAAAGTGTTTCCTATAAATAATAACAATAAAGCAGGCAGAAAAAATTATCAATAATACAATTTTTGATTAGTTTCTTATATTTAAGGATTTTTATTAAATCAAACTATTATAGTAAACTTTGAAACTGTGTTTTTTTTTTAATTAAGCTAAGTGAGGTATGGATTATTCACCAGATGGTAAACGACGCACCTGTCAATAACAATGGAGCACAAAGTACACTACACCAGAATATCTAGTACAGCTTAAACTCTCAAACATTAGTCTATCATCATTTATTTGCTTGTTATAATTAGGAGACCTTTCATGTCAGTCATCATCAGGTAACTTGTTCCTCATTGTGACCATTGCTCCTAAATTATCTTCCGAACCTTGCTTTAATCTTTCCCAAATAAGTTCTGCAATTGCTTTTTGTGTTCTTCTTTCAAGTTTCTCTAATTTTTTAGCAACATCTCTTTTGAGATCCCAGTCTGGTTTTCTTGGAGCTAAACTTGATATATCTAAATCCTGCAATACAACCTGTAACAGAAAACATTTTTTATAATTAAATTAGCCCCATTTTTTTATTAAATCAATAAAATGAAACACAGGTCTTTCACAATTTTTCAAACTAAAAGGTATTGCTTAACAATATCTTTTAATTTGTTGCTAAGCAATACTGGATACAATTTGAAGTTACATTTTGCTTACAAAAAATGTATGTTGTGCTATCTGGACCACACTTTAGAAAAATTGTTTGTGTCAAAAGACATTGAAATTTAAAAATTACCTTTTCTTTGCCAGCTTCAAGTAAATCTTTCACTTCATTGTCAACAACAGCAGGCTGAGCATCATCTAGTTTAGACTCCTGTAATGCCTCATCCTGTGGTCTATAACTTCTAAATTTTGGCCTTAATATAAATTTAATTGTTAGTGTATGATAAATGATTATAAAGCTTCTTGAAATAATTAATACCTTTATTGTATTGCAAGCCTCACACAAAAAAAAATTGTGTAAAACAGAAATTTATCTTAGTAGTTTTTTATTTATTACTAACCTCAACAACTTTTATCATATTTGACTTATTCCCTATACAGGCTTATGTAAATAAATATTAATCAATAAATACTATACTAATTATACACAGACATCTGGAATTTAGAATAGCTTGGTGATATTTAGTGATAAGACGGTGCGTGTAATTTACAGAAGTCAAATAATATTTATGCAAAATGAAATCTTGGAATATTTTCCTACAGAATGCCTCATTTGCACACAGCCTGCCTGCCTCATTGTTACATCTCAAAGTAACAAGTAAAAGTAACAGCACAAGTTAATAATTTTCACAACAACAATTTATGCATATATGTTAAAAGGTAACATAAAGGTGCTAAAGGGTTTTCTTTTGGTAATTTTTGGAAAACATTGCTGCTTAAATTAATTGAATTAAGGTAAATTGATTAAAATGTTTGCACTGTTAAGTTCTTTTAGTGCTCTTAAAGTGACAATATAATTATAAGTAATTTGTTAGTGATAACAAATATGTTTTTCAACACTAATTTAACCATTTCAATTTTAAATCTATATTATAATTAATTCTTGTTTCGTGGTTAGGATGAAATTAAGATGCTGTTCGAAATTAATATTCAATTTAGGCAAGTCCGCCCAGAAAATTTGTAATAGAATACACATTAAGCAATGAACACATCAGAATTTATAAAATACTTACTTTGGCAATACAATATTTTCACTTACAGACACATCCGAAGATGTGCTCTCGCCAGAGGGATTTTTGCGTTTCAAATTTTTAAGCCGTTCTTTCCTCTTTAATGCTTGATCCTCTAAACTTCCTATACTTTCCATTGTGTCAAGAATCACCATAATACTTCACAAATATTTCAACAATCCAAGCGACTACGTACTTTAGTAAAAAATCTAAACTAAAACATACGCTTGTTATGATAGTTCATGTCACGTAGTGATGGATGTGTTTACATAACCAGGTAAAACCTGGTATTTGCGTACAAGTACGTTCAAGCAGTGTTCAGACAAAAATATAAGTTTTTAAATATTGAGGCCCAGTTCTCATAGGGAAATCATGAGGAATATTTTTCTTGTTGTACGTGAGAACAATGTTCCTCATGATTTCCTTGATATACCATAAACTAAAGAGTTGTATAGAGATATGAGAGGACATATATCTGAAATAAAGATTTATTATTATATAGGAAAAGTTTTACTCAAAATCCTCACAGGATTTCGGTTATTAATAAACACCTCGACCCTAAGCGAAGTGGTGTTCATTTTTTATTGCTGTATTATTGAATGTGATATTTCCCTGTTAATATTTTTTGACAATTCGGCAGATACAGAAGATTGCAACTTTTTGTTAAATATATATATACATATATATTTGATTTTCATTATTGTTATTATTAATACTTCAAAGTTTTTTTCTGTTTTACTAGATACGATCGATTTTTTTTATTATTTATCCATTATACATCGCGTAGTTATTGCAATGTTTATACTCTTAATTATTAATAGTACGCTAAAAACCATAAATACGCAAAGAGTACTACATACACGTAAAGAGAAAATGAATACTTCAAAAAACCGAAAAAAACACAAATCTTTAAAGATATTTTTGTTACGTATGGTTAATTTATAAGTTATTCTAATTGTAATTTTTTTTTATTGTGTGTACTGAAAATATTTTGTAAATTGGCATCGGGCCTAGTATTTAAAAAAAATGTAGAGGAAACCTTGGTGTTGAGTAATGCAACATGACTATGATTAAATTCGCACTCCTACTACTTTTGAATGTACTGTTGACAGCAGAAAGAAACACCAAAGAATCTTTGCTTTTATTTAAATAAGTTTTGTACAAAGTTATTTTAGTACTAAAGTTAACGCTGCCATTTCGGGGTACTTTAGCTTTAAAAAAAAATATTTCGCAATCAGCATCATCGCGGAAAGCTTTAATTTTTTTAACGATGCATAGAATATATAAAAGTTTAAACAACTTTAAAGTATTGAAAAAAACTTTAAAGTTTTGTTATGTTTTTTTTTGTTTGATTTGTATCGTTTTATTGATTATGACTTCTATTAGCACGGTATTGTGCACCTATTACTGAGTACTGAAAAAAAAAAATTTTTTTTTCGTATCAAACGAGTTTATGTTATATTTCATTAAACTGAAAACAGTTTATCGTATTAATCTCCATTACATTAACTGTCTGCATTTTTAACGTATCATTTGTCTGAAAACGAAACTTGTCTCATTATTCTGATCCTTACTATTATCAGATGTAACTTAGCTGTTTGTTATATTTTGTCAAAGTATGTAGTACACCTGCCAGCTATAGACTTGCCATATGAGGAGATAATTGAATGGCATTCGTGTGCTGTTGCTTACATATTTGCTACATATTTATAAAACCCAAATGGTGTCTGGGTTTTAAAAGGTATTTTTCGGAGCAAGAGTAGGCACATTCTTTTCCTTTTTCTCCTACTTATCTTTCTCCTTCCCCTATTACTACTAATACCACTACTACCGATACTACCTCTACTGATACTACAACTACTATTACCGCTTTTACTAAAACTACTGCTGTTATTGCTACTGCTACTACTGTTATTACTGCAACTACTACTAACAAAGATTTGAAAAAATGGGGAATAGTAAATCAAATCTATCGGAAAAGATCAACTGGGACTTATTTATAGTAAGAAGGAGGCATTCATTTTGTTCTGCATCGAAAAACTACAATAAGTTATTTAATATTTTAATAAAGTTTACATTATAAAACAAAAATATTGACATTACAAAAGATAATGTTGATGCAAACTTTAACAAATGTGTCGGCAATTATGTTCCGGGATAAAAAAAATATTACAGAAGATATATGATATAATTTAGAAAATTTGTGCCCGTTAAACTTGTATAAGGTGAGTTTTTGCGGTGCGATTAAATAGTAATTAAGTATGGATTGACAAAATGCAAGTTAAACCATACCAATAATTCATCATCAACTGAATGCTGTAAATATCTAAAAATATATTAATTTACGTATTCTTCATTCTTTTTAATAGATGTTCAATATATTCTTTAAAGTTTAGATTACAATCAGTTATTAATACATAAATTACATCTTAATCATTATAGGTTGTTGAGAATAATCGAAATAATACAATTTTTATGAAAATATTTATTTTACGTATATTTCACTACATATTTTGTCTATTCTGACTTTGAAGAGGTACATCTAAAGAAATATAATTTATAACTTAAAGTTGCCTATTTACATGTAAAGTTTATAAAATTTATTATATATTAGAAAATAAAACATTATGATTGTAAATAGTTTCATAAGGATTGTAAGAAAAAAGTAAAAAGTTATTGTCAATCCTTGACAATAACTTATTTTGCAATAATAATAAGTACAGAACAATAAGTACAGTACTCATGCAAATTGTTTTACGGGAGTTGTAAGCTTGTACGAGTATTTGCATAGCATTTTCACGGATTAGAAAATTTCTCAAATTCACTTAAAAAGTAAAGAACCTATAATTATAATGAATAATATGTACCTTTAAATAACTAAACTTAAAGTTATATAAAACATAGGTTACTTAAAATGAACTACTTATGGCAGTTTACAAACATTAAAGAAATAAATAACGATGTTTACTTAAAATAACATGAGTGGTCATGGTAATAACAGAAAATGTATGCATGATTTTAAAAGCGGGATAAATAAAAAGATAATAATTTTACTTAACTTCTTTGGTTGTATGTGATATAATATTGTCATGAAAATTATTGCTATTTGAGCATTGAGCATATAAAAGCAAATTGTTTTACAGATTGACACAATGCAGAATGAAGATATCGCAATTAAGTTTACATTCTTAATACTCGAAAGTATGATAAATAATACATGTGTAGAAGTTATTTAAGAATTAAATTAATCATTAAGTACACCTATAAAGAGGTTCTAACTTGCCTCCTACTATCAAATGGTAATCTGTTAGAAATGTTACTATTTAGAGGTATACCATGATTCAGCGACAAAACTTTTGTTACAATATTCAAATCTTCATGAGCTTTTCCATTGAGGCCGGTTTGAACCAGCAATTGTTTTAATTGAGCATCAGCGTTAAACTGATTTTGTCTGGTGAGTGGAAAAAAGTGATTTGTGTAAATCGGACTAAAAGTGTTAAATCTGTTATATTCAGGATTTAATGCAAAATTTCCTACACCACTTTCCTGACGAAATACCCTATTGCCCTGTTTTTGTCTGTTTTGATCATCAGTTAATCTTAATTGGTTAAAGTTTGGTCCTTGATGAAACGGCGCCTGACTCGGATTTGGCTGCAAGAAATTACTGACACCCTGAGGTAGATGGTTTTCTTGTAATGGGAATTGTTCAGGACGTTGACTACGAAGATGGATAAGAAAATCTACGGCTTCCCTATTAGGAAGCTGTTGTTGATTAGCTAACACATTGACTTGTTCTAAATGTACACTAGGTTGAATAGACACATGTGCATTTTGACTTTGTAAACCAGTATTTGGATTGCTTTGTAATCCAGTATTTGAATTCAAAAAACGATTTGTTTGTGTATTTTTTTGTGCCTGAAAATTATTAAATATCTGATTCGATTGTACTTTTTGTTGTTCCACAAGAAGTTGATGTCTTTTTAACTGCTCTTGTTCGAATAAATTTTGCTGTTGCCTTTGCGCTTCTTTTTGCTGAAGTAAATATTGTTGCTTTCTAAGTAAATCTTCTTGTTGTCTTTGTTGGATTTGCAATAATTGCAGTTGTTCCTCGAGAATTCTTTGCTTTTCTTCAAGTTGCTTTTGTAACACTAATTGTTGTGAGAGAAAAGTATTCTGAGGTAATTTATCTAAATTTCTGTTTTGTAGTGCAAAGTTTTGAGATAAAATTTGCGGCGGTAATACACCGGTACGCACATTGGTTGTCGCCTGAGACTTTAACGCATCTTGTATATTTGTTTGTTGATAAATTGGTACAACTCTCTTTGGATGACCGTGAATATCTTGGTGGACTGTGAAAGCAGCAACTAAAGGAGCTTGAAAGACTTGAACGTCTTTTTTATTAACTTCTTCAATGTTCTTACCGTCTAAGTCATGAGTTGGTTTTGGAGTTGTAGTTGTCGTAGTTGTTGTAGTAGAAGTGGTTGATGGTTTTAAAGTTGTTGTTTTGCTTGTTGTATCAATTTTAGGACTTTGTTTTGTTCGCAAATGAGAGAAGTTAATACTTTCCTTTGTTTGAAATATTTCTGTGTACGGGTTTTGAGTGGGAAGAGTGGCAGTCACTTGATTTTCAACATTTCCTACTGTTGTACCTAAGATAGATATATTGCTATCTATTAACATGGGCGTTGCATTTGTGCTGTTTGTAAAAGCAGATTGTCCGTTGACTATGTATGAATGAATTTGTATTCCTTCTTTAGAAGTTTGTACTGTAGTTTCATCTTCCCCTAACTTTAAATATTCTGTTTCGGCAGTGGGATATACAGCAGTTGTTTCAGTAAAATTATCACCCTCTTCAAGGTCTGTAAGGGCCTTTAATAAAGCCTTTCTTATATAAGGATCTAATCTCACAGAGGGTTTTGGTTCTAAGCTATTATCATTGTTGCCGTTATTTGTGGTGTGCTCCAGCGCTATACTCAATGAAAGTGTTGAAATAAATATAACTATTGGAACCTGAAACAATAAAAAAATGCATTAGTCTTAACACCATGGAATTATACTTATTTTAATAATATGAAAATGTTTCTAGGTTTCTTTTAAAACATTACAAGATTGGATTACAAGGAAGTAATTGATACAAATTTTGAGTATTTATCATTGTGAAAATTTATTTAATTTGCACTTGACAGAACTGCCTACTTTTTTATACCGTTGAAGAAAATTGGTAGAAGCCTCAGAAAATTTATTAAGTCTAATTATTATTTACCTGTCGACTTTTTTTTAAAGAAATATAGGCTTTTTTTTGATACTAACAGACTACAGGATAGCCTATGACGTCAATTGCAGCAATATGTTTAAGTTTAAAGACAAAAATTGTGGTATTGTTATTATGTCGTATGCATGGCCTGTTTTTATTAAGTAACTTCCGCTTTATTGCATCTATAATTTTTAGAAAAACCGTTACGTTATTTGTATCGAAGAGAACAATGAATGTTTTTGTGATTAGATTATACAACTCATCGTCTTAGTATATGACATGAAACATTGTAAGAAAATAAATAAATATCAAGAATTACTTAAAAAAGAATAGTTGCAGATTAATTATTTTAGTTTACTATATTATGTAAACCATTTACCTCCACATGAACTCTCCGATCTTCATTTAACAAATAATTGAATACGCAAGATAAGAAAACCGTAATTCGGTAAGTCTTCCTTCTTGGAACTTTAAGATCATAATCTCTTATTCTTTACTGAATTATTGCACAAGCCAATAACTTTATACTGATCTAAAAATACCTTTCATTTAAAGTTAAAGGTTTTTGAAATAAATATGTCAATATAACCCTCATCAAAATCCCACCAAAAATCTTTAGTCTAATATTTGTACCAATGAATATAAAGTTCTATACTTTATTGTATGTACCTACTACATTTTCCAACGAAAAAAAATTTAAGATCTTCATATAATTCTTCAAAGATTGCAACTCATTTTGTTTCTACCTCTTTATCCTTTACTTTAACTTTACACTCATCTCTAGTGAAAGTTGAAGATGCTTTTAGTTTTATATACATCGTTGTTTAATCTTACTTGTAATAAATCAAATGCTTTGGCATTATTCTAGCATTATGGAATCATCAATCGTGTTATTTATCGTAAAAAGTATCGATTTCTCGACATTAGTTTCCCATTTACAAATTCTATGGCTGCCAACTTTTTCATTAAAATGCGATTTCTGGCTGATTAAAAATTCGATTTCTTAATTAATTACTAGAGACCAATCACCTCGGTTAAAAAATAGTAGTTTTTGATATAATCCCGGTTTTAAATGACTTTTTAATATTTTCTTTTATTATACAAACAGGACTTTTGTCTAATGATTGTACCTCTTCCCATTACCATGTTAATTAGTATGCATTGTACCAAATTCTGTCTCGTCAACCTAGTAATTTCGTTAACTGTTGCTTTCTTTGAGGTGAAACCGAACAGCGTTTGCATGCTACTGTTTAACGTCAGTAACACAAGCTGTTGTAATTTTAGTTTAAAATTTCCGATAACAAAGACATGAATGACATTTACAAAGTAACTTTGGTTAAGTTGCTCTGCTCATTTCACTTGTGTGTTTATTAAACAAAGCATGTTATACCGGCCAAATTAAAAGCTCGTTTCAACAAGATATATTAGGATTAAATTTAATTTCGTTGTTTTCGCAATATTTAGTTTACTTTTGCGACATATCTCGCATTAATGTTACTTGAAAAAACAACAATTGTGCGTAACCTTTAATATCGCTCTGAGCGCTTCTTAACATTTAAAATCTTAATCTAACTCTAACATCTAACTCTCTAATGGAATAAGGCCGTAGCGAATGACTCATATTACAATCAATTTTTTTTATCTATTGTATATAACTCATTATTCTTATTTAAGCTTTAATCCTCATAGATTATGGTATAGTCGTAAAATTGGATGATGCTATGCCTTAAAATTCATCTGAATTTATTCATTTTCATTTTCAATATATTTTATATGTATATAAACGTAAACGTGATATTGAATTCATAAACAGGATTTCTTTTTTATGATCCTTAACTATATTTTCTCACACATATATCTAGTTTAAGTGTTGGACGAATGTCTTATAAAAGAATCGTCTAAAAAGAGTTTTATTTCTCAACTAGTTACGTGTTGTTGATTTATGTTAATTGAGAAGTTAAACTGCATTCTACAACGTTAAGTTTTCATATCTTTCATCAAACACAAAGTGAAATGTTGTATGCAAAGAGATGTCCAAACGTACATATGTGTAAAATGTTGATATGCATTAGAACAAGTTATAGATAGTGATGTTGTTAAAAAGTTGGCAGGAAAAGAGAAAATAAAACTCATTTTTAGTTTAGTACAAACAAAAAACTGTTGAAATGAAGATATTTTTATGGTTTGGATTAAAACTATTTTATAATAATTTTTAGGAGTAAATAATGGAGTAATAGTTAATTTTTTACTTCAAGAAAAATAAATAAAATCGAATCTCTTTTCAAATATATAATATGTGGGCATTAATGTAAAGAATAAACGATGTTTTATAAACCTTCATTATTATACAGAAAAATTATAGGTTTTAAAATATTAATAAACCTGAAAACATTTTTGAAAAAACTAAGTATTTGATATAGAAGTTGATTTCAAGCAACGTTGCATTACTACTAACCAAGACGACTAATTATTGTAGAAACTTTACTCGGACTATACTTTATTACAGTGGAAGCAATCTGTATTAGTAATCGCAGCTATAACTTTTTTCGTATATGTATTTAAAATATTTCAAGTATTGGTTGTTATCAGTTATTACCTAAATAAAAATAAGATAAATACCAAAGGAATGGAAATCGTGCACAGTAATCCTATTGAGTGAAGTAATGATTTCTAATATTGATTTTAATACTTTATGTTCTTCATTCGTTCAAGCGATATACTAGTAGTTTTACCTTAACAGTAGCAACCTTAAAGCTTTTGTAATAGGCAATCAAGACTTCATTCATTATATAAGACTGCATTTGTAAAATTTAATATGAACGGAACAATGCATAATATCATATGCCTTAATTGATTAATATGTTATGATTTTGTTTTCTCACACAAAGGTGTGTGAAAACGAGAGTTTAATTGCATTTACACAAACAAGTACTGGGAGAAATTAAGTAGGAGGTATACGAGAATAGTGAACAAAGTAGATAGGTAGGTACATGAGAATAAAATTAATTATGGTTTTATTAGACTTTTCTCTTTGAAATGGTAGCTATTTAAAATCATAAAAGTATTTGCTCATAAAGTGAGTAATTTTTAAGTATTTTTATGAATAAGGGTTTATGTACAAGGTTGTACTTTTGACATAGTTGTACAAACAATGAAGAGGAATTATGAGCACTACTTAAAGTTGTAAATTTCATGCTTAGTGCGACAAGACAAACGTAGGTGTATTCGCTAAACGGCTGACATCAACGCAGCTATTTCATATGCGCACAATGGTACATAATTACATAAGGTAACAGAGAGGGAATTTCACTTTCTCCGTGGTAGAGTTTACAACAAATGTATGGGGTAACAGCAGATGAATAATTCACCTTTTGTCATCAATGTCGTCAAACTATTGTCATCACTCAAACACTCGTGTTCGAGTTTCGACTCCAATGAAACAACAACCCATTGACTTTCTGTCCAATTGTAAGTAGATAAGTAATGTGTTGAAAAAACTAGTTTGTAGATGGTTGCGAAAATTTAATTTGGATTAGGCTATATATAGCAGGTCTCTGTCGGCGGACCAGTCGGTCGTTGGGGCGCCCGGTCGCTGACAGATCCGGGACATCCCATTCATAAAGGCTGATGACTTTCGCGGTAGGTTTAGTGGGCAGGGGCCGCCCAGGCCGAGTCCCACACATCTCTCCGGGCCCACCCAAAGCACCGGCGGATGGTCCGTAAAAGGATTCCCCGCGTGAAAAAAAAAAAGAAAAAGATCTCTGTTGTCGAAGAACGTTGAGGTAGTTTTTTGTCTTTCTTCCAATTTGGATGTTGATGTTTACTCTAATAAAGAAACTCAAAAACTTTTATCTCAAAGTGATGAGCACAATGAGGTGCAGTATCGAATATTGTAACTGACGTCTCATTTTTATGTTCGAGCGATAACACTTTATAGGAAGTGAACATTATGCCCGTTTCGTCCCTATGTATTATCTTTTGATTTCTTATCAACACTTTCTGTATGCGTTGTATTTAACTTAATTCTTAAATATATATTTTATTATAACATTTCTAAAAATCTAATTGACTACTTCAATGTTTTGAATTTTGTTTAACATAATGTGATGATTGCATTGCTAAACTATATATATAATAGATAGCGCTGTAGGCATATTTCAATCCACCTTATTTACATCTTAATTGACTGGATTTACTTTTGTATGTTTAATACGGCCTTTGATTATCGAACACACAGAGAACATAATAAAAATGAATCAATAGTAATTGTTACGTACAGCGTTCTGTGAACCATTAGTTATGTACCGCTTTAATTAATCCAATGAAAGACGACTTTAACTAACGTAAAAGATAGATTTGTAATAATTAATACTTAATTAATTATTACATAAAAAAACATCATTTACAACTACTGGATGTTTTTACTTAGTCTTTATTTCATTTCAGGCGTTGTGCCTTTTTTATAACAGATAGTTTTTATAACTATATTTGTATATTGTACGAAAGTTTAGTGATTGGTTGTTACAGATTCAAATACCAGTCAATAAATCCGTATAGTCCTTAATATAATCAATCCAAAAACCATGTTACGGTTTCTTTATACTTGATTAAATTTATCAAAAAACGGGCACATGCAACACTTTAGTCTCGTTGTTTCCAAACTTGGAACACTTTATTAAAAAAACCAATTAAGTCGTTTAGAAAGTGTACTTTTCGATAATTTGTACATTTCGATAGAATTGTGTAATTTTAGACTATAAATATTACCTCTAAATCAAAACAGCACGTTACGTGCATAGCTGTTAAAAATACATACTTTGATCGACCTACGGCTACAACCGTAATTTTAAGTTTCTATCATATGTTGTGTAAGATGATAATATATTCTAAAGCGTAATTATAAGAACAGAGACCGCCTCAAGACTGACACTATCAACATTACGTTATTAGATTAAATTACATTTAAAAGCTAAGACACGCTACGTCACAATACCATAGGTGAATCAGTTTTTAAGTTTGAGTTTTTGTTTAATGAAACAACTCATGTTACGTTTTACAAAAACTATTACCGTGTAAGTATTTTTTAAAAACTTTATGGTGATGTTATATTTGTTCAAATGGGAGACCTGAGTATGACACCGCAGGGGTTTTAGTGAGCAAAAATCTTCTTAAGTCTTGATTATAAAACTTGACGATAATTATACAATCATTATCAAGTTTTGTGAACAAAACATGCGTAGCCATAAGAATGGAATGACTTTCCGTAACCGATTTGTTAGCACTATAGGCGATAAAACAAAGTTTTCTTTAACAATTTGCGGTCGAGGTAGAAGCTTTCTAAGGCTATATTTCTAAGGCAACGAAACACAATAGCTCGTTGCGTGCAGTCAGTGCAACGATGTCGTAAATGTCCGCACATGCTACACGAATAGAAATGGTTCAGAACGTGAATCGAATAAGTTGCTTAACAGCTTTTAGCCTTTTCAATATTTCCCACAATTTCATGTTTACATTTTGTAAAGAAAAATAGTTACCTTATCTGACAAATAAAAAGACAATATTTCAATTGATGCCTACCTTTGAATGTGGGCTTTCTCTATTAAGGAGTTAATTCCCAAACTCGTCGCGCTCGACACAAGGGTAGTGAGCGCAAAGTGCTGGTAAAAGACACAGCAACAGGTGCACCTATTTTCCAAGTGTATTTTCTTATCTAGCCAGCCTTTTGAAATACACGAGATAGTGTACCGGTGCGGATATTTTTATATCTTCCTAGAGGCGTATATCAAATATATCAAAACTATATATCGACACTAATGCCTCGTAAAGTTGCATAATAATTAATACATTTTACAGATACATTAACATAGAATTGGTAAAGGGCAGATTTAGAGACTCAATTTCTTTTCTTTTCTAGTTAATAAAAAATTATAACATATTTCTTACGAGTAAATTAACGCAAGAGCGAACTACAGAAGAAAGTCTTACATGTGAAAATATCCAATGTCTACGTGATTACCGTTACCAGCGTTAGTTACAAGAACGTTGTTTGTGTTAATAATTTAAACAAAGTAGGAAACTAACGTGTCGCCGCAGTTAGTGCTGAGTTGAAAAGTACATTTATGAGTTATGAATCAAATAAATACATAGCAACAAATTGTTAATATAGAACGCAGTGGGTATAGTACGTTAATAATTTAAATAATATAGTTTATAGAATACTTCATCTGCATGACACTTTTATAATAATAAATAAAAATGCTTAATAAATAGATATATATTATTAGTCTTTTTCATTTAAAATTTTCGACTATTTGTTTAGTAATGGAGCAAGGTGTTACAAGTAATAGTTCAATTATAATATAATAAACAAGAAAAATTGCACTTAATTTTCCGCTTTCTTAATAGGTAATTCTAACTAATCTTAACACGTCTTTCAAAGCGTGATGTGCTGTGTATATATGTAATTAATTCATGAAACGACTAAAATTTTTGCAGGGATAGCCAAAGCTCGAAAGACAATTTGCATAAGTTATATTCCGCATTTATGATTGAATTTAAAAATTATTTATTACATAAAAGATTACATAATTTACTAAAATTAATAGTGTTTCAAGAAATGACTTAGGTAAGGAAGAACAGAAAACAAACATTTTGTACTCGCACATGCTATTTCTAAACGTCTTTTTAGGTAAGTACTTCTAAATAAAGGCTGTGATATGATTGACGTTTAGATATAGTTGCCGGCTTTGCTTAGTTACCGATGATAGAGGATTCTAACTACAGATGCCTAGGATCCTTACTATAGCAAAGATTAAGACTTTTAAGGATATTAGATATTAAGTCTCGTTACTTCAATAATTTTAATAAGGTAACCATATAACAGACAGGACTACAGCACCTTTTAAAACAGAATACTGCAATGTTTGCAAACTACTGTTTGGCGCAGAAATATAAAGACATGTCTTTCCTTGTTACTTATTTAGATTGTACATATATAATACTTAATACAATAGATACAACGGAACAGAAAATATAATGAATTTTAATTTTATTTAAAATGTAATTTAGCTAGTAATATTTCTTTATACCGTCGTTATTAGAACTGTTTTAAAGTTCACTTTTAGTACCATAGAAAATTTTAAAAATGATCCGAATCGCATGCATAACATATGAAACACTACTATTGTTAAACTTGGACAATAATGTATTGATGTCAAGGAAAACTTACTTTTTACTTATTTACTTTACATTTATGTAAAAACACCCTTAGTTAATAATTTATATTTCATTCTAACTTATTATAATCTTTTAAAAATCGGATTGATTACTTTAATACAGAAGCGTGGTTTATGGTGAATTATAAACTTTACAAATATTCATTAAATACAGTTTTGTATTATTTGATAATATGGTAATTCTTAATTAAAAACAGAGATCAGTTCCGCCGACAGAATAACCAACTTCATTTGATGACCATCTGAGGTTAAATTAAGCAAAGTAGGAACGGAGTTTTTAAAAGCTAAGATTTTTATCACTTAAGTTAACTTTCTTTTAGTGGCTTCGTATCAAATTTACTGGAAAAGATATCTTATAACTTACATCTCTTGTGGATGTTTACGATTAGGCAGTTTAATGAACATAGTTAAATTTTATTTATGGTTGTTATGATTTTATCATTCATTAGCGTGTTGGGTAGAGTAATTCAATTGTATAAATATTGTAACAGATTTAACTTTTAACTTATAATCGATAATACTGAGAAAGAAGATAAATAGTCAAAAAATAGTTTTGGCTACACTTTCGGTGAAAAGTGTAAACGAATTATCCAATTTTTCAAAAAAAACTCCACAGAATGTTCAACAGCTATCCAAACTGAATTTAAAAAGTGTATATTAAAATTTAGGATCGGTTTCTCTTGTCATATCGAAAAGAGAATCTTGGGGTAATAACTATGAAGTCTACTGTTCCATGATTGAACCCAAATGTGTCACGTGCCAATGGGTAATATTCTTTAAAAAGATTTTTTTAAACCTGTGCAAGACTCTTCTTTTTCTTAAGTGTTTAAGCACCGTTTACTCTAGTAAAATGTGTTTCGAAAAATTACATTTCAGGTATTGATATAGGTTTAATATATATTGATAGTAGTCTCGAAAACCGCATCAGAACTTCCGTCAGATCTAACCGCAAAGGTGTCATATATTAGGAATAGGGATTTTAAACCGAGTTCTGCTCTTTGTGGTTACGTTATAATTTATTTTTGTTTGAAGAACTAACAATCACTGTTTGATAAATTTATAGCGTATTCTATATTCGTAAAATAAGTTGAGTTTAATAATTTGAAACATACCATTACAATTAGTTTATGATTTTTGTTTGTTTATGTAGTGTTAAAAATTTATTTAAAAACGTCTAAATGGTTTTGGTGCAACTTTCTTGGCGTATTTATAATAAATGCTAAAATTAAGCAAGATGAGACTTAGAAAGTTGAGACAGTTACTGGTTAATTTATTTTAATTTATGATTATAGTTAATAATCGGTTAACTCCAAATATTTAAATATTAACTAAAGTCCATAAAATTATAAATTCAAATGCAGTAGGACAAACCAATAACATGACCACCCTATGGAAATACCTGTAGGTTTGTTTGGCACGACCTTAGAGAAAGTTTTCTGTCTCACAGTAAGCGAAACCTCTAGTATTTATTGTTTTATTTAAATCTACTTATCACATTATTTGTAAATATGCTTTTCTTAGATTTAGCCCTTTTTAACAAGTGCTTTAAACGTAAGTAATAAATAACTACAAGGTAGCTTAGACATAGCTAACATGAAAACATCCATAATGTTATAAAATGAAAAATTTATTTATTGGTTAGAATTTTTAGCAATACAATTTAAAACCTATAGTTTACGTATAAAAGATCCCTATTGCTGTTATTAGGGAATAATTTAAATTTAGTTACACAATATAAAACTGGAGAAATGTTAAAGAAGTTATTTTATATAACACAGAAAAAATATTACTGTCTCAATAACAACTTTAAACTCCTATACATTTCTTAACGACTTTGTACGAAACGCTTGTCTTGATTAATTATGATTCTCATATATCGTTTCTAATAACAGGATTGTTTAGGCTGTGGGAAATGTAATGAGGCAACCTCGTTGTCAAAACTTTAGGGGTTATGAAGGCTTTGGATGCTTTTAAAGACGCCGCGAGTTTTGCGACATCTTATTAAGCAAGGCCTGGTTGTGAATATACATTGTTTAGTGCCACGATAATGTTGCATATATCGTTTCAATTACCAGTAATGAGATTTACTGCGTCAGTATGTAACGGTGCAACATTTATGATAGTGCATTCGTAAATACAAACAAGCATTGTCTTTTCGTTACGTTCTAATTAGTTAAAGATTTTTCAGATTAAATTCAACACAACACTAACAACAATGTATGCGTTATTCCCATAAAATTTATGAATGTAATTCGTTCTTTCTTAACGAACTATCAGACTATGAAATACATGGGAATTGATGTGGTAGTTATCTTTGTTTTTTTATTAAACAGCTTGTACTGTAGTAAAGATAAGGTGAGTAAATCCATGTATTTATTAATAGTTTCAATTACTACACGCATGCATAGTCTTTCCGGCTAACATTTTAATTGTTATCACGATTTCACTCTAATGTCCAATACCGGTCGTTGACTGCTTGAACAATGTTCCGAAACATTAAAGTAATTTATAAAAATAAAATCAATTGCAGGAGAAACATTTACATTTTATTGCTTTTTTAATTTCTATTACCATTTCATTGGATAGGATTTGAGAAGGTGATAAAACTTAAATGGTAATGCCTACGTAATTTGGTTTAAAGTTTGAAAGCAGATTTATTAGTGTCGTGACGGTGAAAAGAGGTTATGTATCGTCACTATTTTATATGTTACAAAATTCTATTTGAATAGATATTATAAAATGGTCTGTAGTCCAATTTAGAGCATTGGAGCATGTCAGCCGTATTAGGATGGATTTGATCTGAATGCGTTTTTGTTAAATTGAATAAAAAGTGATTGAAAGTTATGTCAATCCATACTCAACGATTTGAAAAGTAAAAATGTTTTAAAATAAGATTTGAAGTTTAAGGTGCCTTTAACATAAGAAATTCTAATACTTACATAATTTATGAAAAACTTTCGGTCACCGTATTAAAAAGACTAGTCATTTGTCAAGTGTAAAATTACATTAGTTGATCATAAAAACCATAAAAGATTCTTTTAGTTGACAAATTTTATTGGTGGCAGGCTGTATTAAATTAACGAAACTCGTCTGTCGTTACATGGTAAACATTATTTTACAGAGCTTTAAACAATTTTTTGTTGGTGAATTATTATCTGACAACGATTTTTGTATTTTGAAAACTATTCATATTGATATTATAATGAGTTTTTTAAAAGAAGCAAAATTAATAACTTTTTTATATTGTGAATGTCGCCGGTTACTAAGGGTACCGACGAGTTTGAGTGAATTATTATATTTTCATAAATACTACTTGATTAAATAAGGTGCTGTATAGTTGCATAGAGAACTCAAGTAGTTCAACTTGCCTTACTTAAGAAAATAAGTGAATTCAAACTAATTACTTAAGTATTTAAAAAATTGAGCATGTTATTTATATATAATATAATCTAGCATTGCTTTAAAACTTTTAATTTAAGTTTTGTTATGCTCGATGACACCAACGCATCGGATTTTTATTTAAATAAGTTATTGCATCTTAATGTTTTAAAACTAAAACGCGAAGAAATAAGGTTTCTCGAAGTGGAAGAGATATATTGCTTTATAGTCAAAGATTAAAGCGTCATTATCATGTCTATAACTGTACCTTGCTACACAATTCACAAACAAGATCATATTATGATGAATCAGCAAGGTTTCACACATACTTTTCTTAGTTTTTTACTGTTTACAGTCGTATTTAAAAAGGCATCGGCTTAAGTTTACCTTTTCGTAAACATGTCTTATGTCAATAAAAAGTAATATCAGTTAGAAATCCGTTTCGAGAGAGCAGATACATATTTAAAAAAAAAAATTCTTCACAATAAACGCATAAATAAACCCTGCCACAGTTTAACTTGTTCTGCTCTAAAGATCCTAGAGAAACTTTTTAATCGTTCTAAAACTTGTTATTATAAATGTCACAGGAAACACTTTCTATGAGCTTGTTTCCTCCAGTTTTTAATAGAACAATAAACTTAGGGCAAAGGTCATATTCTTAAGAAGATAACTCTACTCCATTACGTAATATAAATTTAATAAAAAAAAATCACTTCCGTAGTGTATAGATAGAAAATATTGAGATGAATGTGCAATATAGTTTCGAAACCTCAGTTTATTAATTCAAATTAAAAATTTCTATGAGATGAGCAGACATGTTGTGCCAATTATATAACACACTGTGGGTCTACGTTTTAAATATTAAATAAAAACTAATATTAAATGTGTTTCCAGTTTTCCAACATTTGTTAGAAAAAGTTTTATAAAAGAGTTTATAAAAGGAAAATTGTTCATGAAACGTCAAAAATGTCATAGATCTTTTTGTTGTTGTTCTTTTATTGTAAACAAGTTTTTCTTGTGGAAAATATTTAAAATTTAATTTTGAAAGTAATGTTACAGAAGTTTAATATAATCTATAATGTTACTTTCATAATATTATTCTTTGACTATTGAAAAACTGAGGTTAAAGTTATACTTGACTTAAATTTAACATGAGACTAAGTAACAACAAGGCTGAATGCAGTTAAGCGTTTTAGCCCAGAATATTCTGGAACATAAGGCGGAATACAACTGTACTGTTATAGAGGCAAACTTCTAATATTAATGCTAAAGCTGGTCAAACGGGTTCGGAAAAAGCTGAAGACTAACCAGGGAGACAGACCACCTCCATGGTACAAGGCAATAAGTTTACTGTTGCGACACGGCTTAAACAGTTTTCTGTTAAAAAAGTGAAAATTATATTTTATTAAACAACTATTTGTTATGACAATACATTTACTGTTCCCGAGCTACCTTGCGATGTCTACTTAATTTTAGTCTTCATTAAATATCCTTTATTACAAACAATTTCATCAAATATTGCCTGTAAGTTCAGTGAGTATTAAATTTCACTTGTCTTACTCTAAGAACTCACTTTTTAGAAATGTTTTGTAGTTTTGATACCCTGGATCACTGAGAATCAAATGGTCATAATCACCTTATTTGTTAAGGAAAAAAATTCTCTAACTCCTCGGATTCGGTAAACCATTTCGTCCAATTAATCATAAATTTCACAAATGTTGTAGTGAGTTTCTCCTTAACCGGGTGCAGATAAGCAGCAGTGAACTCCTTAAAAGTTTAATCTTCCGGCAACTAATGTTAACGAGGAGATCACATCATCGCGCACACGTATCTTACGTCATAGCGAAGAAAGTGAATTTAAATGTAATATTTATAGTATATTCAATATGCTAATTTATGAATAAATTTTATATTTTGTTGTGTTTTTGTACCAAATACCAAAATACATACATTTCGATTCTTACACCTATGCGTAAATATTCCAGATATTAATAATACTTTTCGCAGTATAACTTCGATGTTGTTAATGCGTAATATAATGTGTTTAAATATTGTTTCTTACATTAAACAATTGTAACTTTTAAGTAATAAACCTAATAATATAAAGGCACTTTGTGAAAGTTGACAATTATCTTAGATGACTGATTTGCAGTCAGAACGTGTGGGAACACTGCCAATTCAAGTTAAATCGGTTTGAATTTGTACAGTATTCGTAATGTTGATTTTCTTTCGAATTATGAAGTATTAGTGTTATTTTAATACGCGAATTTCAACAACACCAAGTAATTAAATTAAAGTCATGTATATGTATAATAATGTGTGATAAGACCTTAACAGCTGAATGGAAATTTCGATTAACACAGCACTAAAACACAGGAGGAAAGTAAATAAATTCACGTGTACTTACTGGGCGCATCGTGACTGAAGTACAGACTACAACGTTGTCGTGGTAGTGTACTCGTACGGTTGAGTCGACTGCGCACCGCCGTTCGCTACGCTACACCAAGCAACACTGAACTACTCTTCCAACTCTGCACGGCATCATCACCCTGCCATCGCCAACAAGCCCGGTTGTGTAAACCTGACACCCAAGAACGAGGATGTTTTGATAAAGCGGAGACGATTTGTTTACAAAGTCGCCTTCCCATTAATGGCAATTAATTTTCACGCATCGTTATATACTTAAATTGTGCGTTCATTCGATTGCTTATTAAAGCGACAAGCAGGACGTTTACCAGTATGGTGAGTTACAACCCTTATTCTAACAATATAGCGCTAGTAAAAATAATATGCACAGCACCAGCTTAATCTCATCGCTTTGAAACACAAGATGTTCAATATTGTTACTCCTGTAATTTCATTATCTGTAGTGACTTTAAATACTATTTTTTTTAAACCGAAAAACTGTAAATTAATAAAAATATTTTATTTAATAAAAAGATAATCATTATGTAAAGTCTAAGGTTTTTTTTGTAGTTTTATGTCGATTTTCTTGCATATTGTCAGAAATGCAATGAATATAAGATTTGCAGTATAAATGAGGAAGCAATAGAAACCAGAAGGCAGAGTACAGCTCCACAAACATACGCTTATTATTACTGTATGTTTACATAACAAAACAGAATTTGTCACTTACAAAACCAACATTAAAACGTGGACGTTTCTTAAGAGCGCAATTTGGTTTTGTTTTTTTTGACATACATCTTCGTACAATAGCGTAAGAAAATAACCTTAATATTAATATACGTTCAAATTACATTAATACTATTACAGTTCTCACATTTACGGTGATAACTAGATCAACTATTATTTTCGTAATGTTTTTTAAAGCATTTTTCTTCTCTTTTTTAATTAGTTAAAAAATAAGAATTTAAGTACAATTTTTAAAAAGGTTTATTTTTCGGAAATTGTGTCATTGCCGAAATTTACATAAGATACTAAAGTTATATTGTTAAAGACCAAAATTGTCACAGGGTTCAGTTTAGAAAAAAAACGTTAATAATATTAATCCTACGTTGAATTTTTTTACTAAAATTTGTAGCATAACGTAATATAGATTCACTATAATTTCCTAAAAATGACTGTCAGATGCATCATCATTAAAAACTTATGGAGAAAACATCATCATAAAAAAGTTAAATGCATCGGTTTGGTGTGACGAACGGAAGAAATCGGAAATCTAATCAACATTCTAAATATAACACTATTTAACTTTTGTTCAACATTTTGATGTAATTAAATAATATTTAAGAATATATATTGTACTATATAACATTAGTTAAATCATTAAATTTGTATTTGTGCTGTATACTGTTACTATCTTTTACTAACCTAATATGGACCTTCCGTCTGAAATAAAGAATTATTTATTTATTACTTGAATCTGATTTAATTTGCTATAATTTTTTGTTCTCTTTACAATCCGCAAGTTAGACGGGATGAGAATGCCTTGTGAGATTGTTCGTTTTTGGAAAGGTTCATACATAAAAAGTTATTCCTTGAATTAAGAAGCGTCTCATTTTCGATTAATAAAAAGAAAGTTTAATTTTCATATGGGTTAACGGCGAGAGAATTCTGCAATGTAACCGATGTATTGCAACTTATCATCTGTCATGTACGAATTACGGAATCCATCGCTATCAACGGCTTTAAAGACAAGCGATTGTTGCGTAACAACCTGTATGCGTATATAACGTAATTCACCAATAAAATTCGTCGCACCCACATAACATCATCCAGCAGCTCATCACTTAACTACACTCCACCAGCTTTATTATCGTTTAAAAAA
>DWLS01000181.1:0-37555 GCA_018246255.1 Pachliopta kotzebuea | reverse complement strand
CGCCGCCCACGGTCACTAGCGATGCCAGTGCGTTGCCTACCCTTGAGATAACAATATGCTCTTTTCTTGAATAACCCGCTTCTTTCCGAAAGTAATTTGAACCTCTTTTTAGTAAATGTTTTTATGTGTTTTAATGTTTGGGAAAATAAGTAGGAATTGTTTCAGCTTTACTTTTGGAAAAATGGACAGAGCAATTTAATATCAGCTTTTTGTTGTCTACCGTTGAATATTGATCTTTTCCGAGGGCAAGAGTATTTGCTGTACTTGTTGCACAGCGCAATATCTTCATGGTAATTAGAGAGAAAACCTTTGCTCTCCTGTTTTCGAAATCGTTCTCTTAATATCTGCATTTAGCACACGTTGATGGTAGAGTAAGAGTAATCAATCATTTTGTTCAGACGTGAACGTTAAAATATTTCTGTTTTGGATACGTATGTTAGGGTATAAAGAGTGCATTTCTAAATACGTAGCTAATACTCTTTTCTATAATATGTTTTTTGTTAGAAACGTCAACTAGATGATCAGTTAAACGAAACTGTGGCAGGCATGAAAGAAAGGGTTGATCGTGCAGTAGACGGTAAGTTTATTTATGTAGCATTTGAGACAAATAAACATATTTTTTACTGGACAATTTTAGTATAGTCACAAACATGGAAAATTTTTATGTTTTTGTTTGTATAGACTGGCCTTTGACCACAAGCTCACTAGATTGTATACGAGGATGTAGTCTTTGATAGTAAAGCACGCTAGTCTTGGCAAACTTGGTCAATCTTCTATTAAAGGTTTGTTTCCTGCCTCCGAATTATAGTTTCCAAGCATTTTATTTGTGTTGAGGATAAAATTGAAAAACTGTTCTTAATACTTTGGTTATTAATATTTTAATACACAGATGTACGCCCTAGCGGTGAAAAAGAGCAGCAAGAAAGAAAGCGTTGTTTAGAAAATACTTTAAAGGATAGACGACATCAAATGGACAAAGAATTCAAGATGCGAGTAAATATTTAAAGGACTCCTATATTTTTATAATAATGATAATAGTTCTATGTAATGTTAGTCTTCTATGAATAACTATTTATTTTAAACATCCATCAAAAAGACTGTCGGTGCTTCATGGTGTTTATCTACCAGAAATTAAAGAGTGCTAATGGGGATGTTCACATTTGCACTTGTTGTCTTGTGACCTAATATTTTAAGTTTCATTACACTGAATATATTACTATTATAGCCCGTTTTAAACCAGTGTGGAGAATTTGTATATCATTCGCAGAAGTCGCTGTTATTAATAATTCGTATCTTATAATATCAGGAAGACGAATTAAAGAAGAAAAATGACGAAACGTTGAAAGAAGCCCTGAAGACTCAGTTACACAGGCATGAAGAGAATTTGGATAAAAAATTGGCACAGAGAGAAAAAGAGGTTAAAAATTTTAAATTTATCTGCGATATAAATCTCAATTTTGCGGATCATGATCTGCTAGTGAATATTTGTGTTAGTTATCATTCATTTATTTATCGTCATACGCAACCGAAATATGCCCATTACTGATTATTGGCCTCTTTTCAGTATCTTTACACCAATCACTTTTGCGGTACTCCCATTCAATGGTTATCCCCGACCCTCCTCAGAATGTCGATTACCATCTGTTGGATCTATCTGGATTACCAGTACTTTGAGCGAAGTGCTTTGCCCATTGTCACTAAAAGTAGCAATCTTTTGGATTATATTATTGACCTCAGTTCTCTCAGCGGTCTTCTCATTTTTGATTTGATCACCCTGGTACCTTTAGCATTGCCCTTGTCATTGTTTTCCGTGCTAGTTTAAACTATTTCATGGTGGCTATTGTATGCGGCCATATCTTAGTCATGTATTCAATTCAAATTCTGCTAATTTATATGACCCCGGTATCGAACACATAAACAAAATACTTTCTAACACATAAGCAAGAGCTTTGTAACAAGAAAGTATTTTTTGATTTGTTCATTAGCCGCAGCACTACTGAGACAGTCAAAGTCTGTGAAATTCGATTTATTCTCCGGAGTCGCTGGAAAAAAGTTGAAAGCCGTGGTGCAATTAATCAGTAATACCTTAAAAATGTTTCTTTTTAATCCCAACCTGTCCTGATTATTTAGAATTTTATTACAGCATTTTTCAAACAGTGAAAGACGACTGAATATGGATGATGTTATAACAGTTTGTGCATATTCATCTATATGAACAGGCAACGGTTAAGCTGAACCGAATGGTCGCGGAGAAGGTGGCTCATGAGAAAAAAATATTCGCCCAACAACGCAGCGAGATGGCAGCGAAGCTGAAGCTGCTGGAGGACAAACTCGCCGGTTTGTTTCATATTGTTATAGCATTTGTGGCATATATAGCATGCCGTTATAGTACTTTTTTAAGTACTTGTATGCACTGAAATCTTGACAATATACAGATTCGATTCTCACTAAACTTAGATTTCAAATGAAGGAAAATATCGTGAGGTCATCTAAGAATCTCTGTTTTCATGGACAAAATGTAGACAATTATTTTAATATCGCTACATGAGTTTCTTCTTTAACAATGCACAGTACGGTCATTTGCAAAAGTCCATGTCCAGCTTAAAGGTTAAATTTGCTTGCAATCGGTTCTGTTCACACATAGAAAAAATCGTGTTATAGTCAGGACCCAACAAATTTCACTATTTGAGCCTACATGGCGCATTTTTTTTGGGAATGTACTATAAACTTAAACCCAAGGTTTAAGAATCATATATGCACATCAAACAAGATTCATGGAAGAACTAACTTTGCTATTCGAACATAGATGGAGGTTTTGTCTACTTTAGATATACCTCGTGTCGCGGCTACCATCGTTTTATCCCTTTCATTTATATGTAGAAAAAACCTTATTTAGACAGTCAGTTATTAGTAAAAACGAATAATATTCTCTGGTGTTTAGCGCGCTGCCTCGTCTAATACGACGTATACAGCTCATCTGGAGCTGGTCACGCGGACCACGGGGCCCGTGGCCTATTAACCTAAACCTAACCTTTTGTTGCTACTGCTCCTGGGAATGTAGCTATCCGGCGGCGGTTTTTTCTTATCGTGTGTGTTGGTTATGTATATGTTTAAACTAGCGAGTCTACTCGGTTGTCGAAGACGGACTGTCTGACAATAAATCTTAGCTGTGACGTATGGATATACCACCACTTCGCATCCGTGTTGTTACACTGCCTCCTTCTTCGTGCGTTTCACGACGATCTACTAACACAAAAGAATTTGCAAAAAATCTACTTTTCTAAGAGTAACTGATTCGAACTAGAATTTACTTTTTTATTTCAAATAACTAATACTAAACTTTAGCATTATTGACAGAATTAAATTAATGTTGAAATATTTATGTTGTGTTACATTTGTAATCGACATAAAAACGCTCACTGTGAAACCCGTCTCGTTACTAATTTGAGATATACCTATTATATCCTGTGTTATGCAGTTGAACTACGATCATTCTCAATAGTAATTGACAAAAAAAAAATGGACAACTATGCTAGTGACCTAGTAACGATATAAAAATTTCGTGACGACCGAGAGCTTGTAAACAGCAAGAGATTATAGCTTTCGCGATTTTTGTATTCCAAAATAAGAATGTAACAACATATGTAAAACTTGTGGTCGTACTACTACTAATCGACAGATGGCGTTGAACTATAGTTTGTCGATGCTAATGTATTACTTCGCGAGGGAGTTTGTTGTAAGGCTGGACTTTTGCAAATTACTGTAATTTGCAAAAGTCCAGCCTTAGAACATTTGGTTTGAAATCACAGATTATAGTAACGAAGTGTTTTTTTTTTTAAAAAGCTCATTTGAAGGCAGAGAAGGAAACCAAGCGGTCGCAGGAGCTGTGGGCTGCAGCATCCTCACTTTTGGCCGCTACTAAAAAGGGACAGCCGTATGTCTGTGTCAATAGGGAGTTGAAAGCAATACAAAAGGCATCAGGTTCATTTCTCATTAACTACTTTTAATACTTCAAGCTGCAAAAAATGTTTATTAAGGTAAGGTCAGTGGTTCTCTTTATCAGTCTTCTTGGAAATAAACATAAAGAAGAAGAGATAGAGAAAGAGGAAAATTTGTATGAAAAAAAAAGTTCATTAAATACGATGTTACGATGCACTTTCTATATATCGCGTCGGAATATTTTAGTATTCAAAATTATGTCTCTTTAATGAGATTACTAATAATATCAGTTACTGTTGGTTATTGGTGGTAGGTCTCTATTGCCGGAGATCGTCCAGTTAGGTACCACCACAGCTCCTATTGCATCCGACGAAGAGAAATGTGCAAACATTATTGTGTACCGGTACTAAATACCTTACGTCTCATGGGGGCAAGCATTTGTGATTTAGTGTATGTCATCTTAACCAACGCCTCGATATGGGCAAGAGTATCACTTACCATCAGGTGAACTGGTCATTGATTAAAATTAAAGAATATAACTTTTCAGGAGATGATGATAAGTTAGTTACGACCGTAATGAAGACATTACCCAAAAATATCTGGAATGATGGTATCGTTCCCGAGAGTGTTGTTAAAGCGAATTATTATAAGGTAATCAATTGTAAATTTCTTTTAACTGTCTATTACTTCGGACACACTTGTAAAGTGACGGCAAATAATTACTGCATGGAAATAAAATTGTACAGGCGAACTTAACTCACTGAGTTTTCTATCAGCAAACCTTAGTCAAATAGTTAACCTATATGGGTAGTCAAATGTAGAACAATAAGGAAGGAAAGAATCTCCTTTTTTGAAAAGACTTTATATGCTATTATATTTTAAAAATATAGAGTGTATTACCACATACATGGGAACTATTATATACTCTGTTAACTATTTACGAGGTTTTTGTACAGTGCCACAAACTACCTCTTTACCTAAGTAATCTGTAGTAAGTACTAATGAAATAAGTAAATAAATTACTATTGAGGAGTTTTTTTATATAACATAGCATCTTGAAGTGAGAAATGAATTGGGACTCGAAAGCATGAGCAAGTTTGTTGATATATCCTGTCTATGAAAGTTGAACGTTCCGAATATTTTCTTCACGAGAAGCTCAAGTTCAGTGGAATCGAACCAGTAGCTCTTTGAAACGTAACTCTAACGAACTGAAGTCAATGTCAACATTTTTATTGAATGTACGAACAAAATTTCACTTACTGAACGTCAAAACTGATCTATCACTTCTTCAAGTTTGATCAAATTACAATACTATACAGCTGGATGGTTGAGAACTTTTAAGTTTTTCTTTTTGTAATTTTTATTTTAATATTCTCTTAGAAATTCTATGGATTGTTTAGATGGAGAAGACGGCTATGAAAGTGGCCTTAGTGGAACGAGAGGGATCGCCGCTGCCGATCTATTTTATATCTTGGTTACAATCAATGTTCCTATATTTTAAGGTAGTTTTTAATTTTTAAATGTGTACCATACATATAACATAATACTATTATATTGTACATAATAGAGACTAAATATAGACAGATTCAGAAGACAAAACGATGAATGCCTCTGATGTTAATCCTATTGGAAAAAGCGCCTTGATATATGCGCCTTAGTAATAATCAAGCAAATCATGAAGAAAATAAGATTAAAATAAAGAGTTTCACCACAATTTTACATAACAATAACAAATAGTTAACAACATAAGGCTGATATGATGAATATTATTTTAAATATTAACGCCGATTTAAAGGTTTCAGGTATACCTCAAGTCGAGGTGGATCACCCCCCTAAGGAGCCGCCTAAAGAGCTGGATACATTTGACGCACTTCAAAGGGCTCGGTATAATTAAATTTTATATTATCCTTTTAATAAATTGATATTTAGAAATCCGTACAATGCGTAGTAGTATTTTTTTTGTATTCATTGCGTTATTTTAAAATAGGTTTTGGATTGAGAAGGGGAACCTTGCTACTGCTATAAAATACGTCTCTTCGCTGGAGGGCGCTTCGTTAATCGCCGCTGAAACTTGGCTGAATGATGCCCATGCACTTCTGGAGACAAAGCAGGCGGCCGAGGCTATCATAGCCCACGCTACTGCACTGGGCCTGCAATACATTTAATCTCAGGTATTTCTTTCAGATATATAAAGCATGCATACATATTTACCCAGTCTTTATCTTCTGTTGCTCAATGCTTTCTATTATGGACTTTTACATCATCTTGCACTCTTGCCTCTATTATTTGTCATTTGATTGTTCCTTTGATACAATAAAAAATATATTACTTTATTTAATAGCTTGGTACTTTCCTCAGTACTATTATATTTTTAAGTAACTCCTCCAATCGGCTGTAGAGAGACCTATTAAATTTAACTGTTTTTTCGACCTAGTGTTAAACCCCTTGACTAGTATCTAGTAACAAGTTATAGTAATACCGACATTCCAGGTTCATATCCAGGGCCTCTCGTAGTGGAGCTAGGTTAATGGTTTGATTGTTCGAGTCAGCTTAGATAGCTGCCGCCCTTATATAATGTTACATATCTAACTTCTCTTTTATATACAAATGTAAACCACCTGTTTCCTAATTCGTGTGTGCTTCAGTTGACGAGGCGACAAGACGTACAAGATGTTCACCTGATGGTAAGTGACACGCATGCCCATAACAACGTGGCGCTGGTTAAGATGGTATACACTGCACTACGTTACGCTCGATCCCTTTAGACGCAAAGTGTTGAGTTTCATTACCCCAGTAATGTTACTAGCTTACAACTCTGTTCATACCGGAACACAGTAATGTTTGCTCAGTACTGTATGGGGCTGCAATAGGAGCTGCGGCTATACCTACCTAGACGGTCTCCGATAGAGGAGACTTACCTCCAGTAGTAGTTTTTAAATTTTCTTTGAAATTCGATATAAATCTTTATTTATGTGCAATTGTAATTAGACTATATGCTTAATAATTGATATATTAATATGGATCCATATAGTCTGTAATCTGTTGTGTTGCTAGTTCGATGTTAATTTTTATGTTTTACAGAACGTGAAAGAACATGGTCGTGAGCCGAGAAGGAACAATCTAGACGTGGAGTTGAGCAATGTATTGTAAATTTCCTGTGTTTAAATATCATTATAATATATTGTAGTCGACGTTGAAACCAATGCGTGTTTTTTTCTTTTATTTTCTTAGCATTATAAAGCTTTCAGCAATATAAGAATAGTTATACGTTTGAATGGACAGTACAAACTGAGAGTTTAAATAATTTTTTCGGTGATATCGTGACTTAACACCCTACATCTCAAGTTATCGAGCGTAAAAAAAAAGTCGCGTTTCGTAGTCTTGCAGTATAAAAAAATATATTAGATGTGTATTGAGATGATGGAGATGAAGATATTTTAGAGATAAAACAAGTCTGATCTTTCAGAGAGCCACGAAAATTATATCACATTTTATGCTGTCCTTAATAACTTTCTTTTGCTTGATGTAGACTTGGATGAAATAGAGCTGATGAAAAGAATTAGTTAATGGTGACAAACTCAAGGGTATAAATGGAAATAACTATACACCATACCGATTTTTTATTTTATATATTTATGCAGAAATATAGAGTAAATATATTGCAGACAAATAAGTGCAAAGGCGCTACTTAATATATTATGGAGTCTTCCAATAGGCATATACTTGGAGAAATTACATAGCATATACATTTTTCTTTACTCCGAACTGATTATAAATAGAATATAAAAATAAATAAAACAAATTTTATTTCGAACAACTGTTTGGTCCATAATGGGTGAGTACAACTTAAGAATAGTGTTAGTAATAATTTAAAAATGTACATAAATAAAAAGCAGACAATGCCTAGAGAAAACGAAGATAAAAATAGCTTTTTACTAAGTGTCAACTTTACCTTACAAAATTTAAGAACGACCTACAAATAATGATTTTATTTTATTATTAAATTTTTAAGTTCAATAAAATTATTTTTAACGCGTGCTTTTTGACGAAAACAAATATATAAATAATTGAAGTACCTTGTAGAAGGTTATACTTTGTAATAAAAGTAGATCGAAAACGGTCGGCACTGGGTAAAAAAAACCTGATTAATTTCTTGCTGGTTATAAAGAACGAAATAACTAAATGTTATAATATAAATAAAAAACAGTAAATAATTGGAATTATTGCTATGATCGTGTTACATTTGTGTTATCCCCGTGCGTGTGGATTCAATTTACACAATGAATGGTCGCACGTTTACGTAAGCGGTATATTTCCGCTGCTCAATGCTTTCGTCAGATTTTCATAGAACTTTCATAATATCGGCTTCGAAATTGTATAAACTAATCATTGTCTTAGCCCTATTCTGTTTTAATTCATAGATTTTTTTATAAGAAACACAAACATATTTCATTTGATAAAAGTGTTTTAACGATTTATTGATAAAATGTATCTTGAAACCAGCGACATTATAACTTTCGCACTTTTTATGAATAGTTTACAATTAAGATATTCTTTATACTATGAGTTTTACTGTTTCATGAGTAATTTTGATAATAAATACTTTAGAATTATTGTGCCGTGTTCTTATAATTATACATAAATATAATACGTAGGTGACAGTTTTATTAAATAACTAGTATTTGGCGAATTTACAATTATTTTTGCGTTCCATTCGCAGCCAACCTTCAACATGAAATACATTAGCATTGGCAAAATTACAACAAACAAGGTATATAGGTGAATTAACGGATATTTGTTAAAAGGCAAATAAATTAATACGGTATTGACGGTGCAGTGAACAAATGTGTCGCAAACCGAGTCAATATATCGAACCGATATCAGGGACGGTGATTTATTAACTCATGTTTACTTTATAAAGCACATTAAATGTTAGAGCTACCAAACAATATTACATAATAACGAGACTAATGGATTTTTTTCAACAAAATTATTGGTTTGTTAAAGTGTTTCCAAATTGAATAAGCAAGCATAAATACTTCAGTAAATAGATAATACGAAAATCTACTATAACTGTCAGAGGCCGGAATGAACAGTGGTTCATAATTAACACCCAGGATAATGCTATGAAAAACTTTTTGAATGTTTACACTACTAATTAGTTAAAAGTCCTAATTTTAATTGCAGTATAAAATTTGTTGTGATAAAAGACCATTCTCGGTGTGATGTTGGGGCTAGCGTTGTTTTGTTTAGTGTTCGCTCTGTGTTGGGCCTTCTGGTTCCGCGCCTCGAGGTCCAAGCACGAGCCTCCGGCACACCCTGGAGCTGTACCTCTAATAGGACATGCTCACCTACTGATCGGTGACAGTGTATGTAAGTTATCATTGTTTATAAATGAGGTGAAATACATAAGTCACATTCCGTAAATAGTTCAACGTCTCTCTCCTGCTTTAGTTTACCTTATGGCAGTGCTTTCTCTATAATGATTAAATTTAAATGACCTCAAATAAGTCTTCAAGAAATAGTGTATCCAAGAACTTAACATTAGTAAATCCTAAAAAACAAAAAATTCACCAAAAATGAAGACTTTTATTTAATTTTTTTAAAAAGGGTGCGCGTGTGTTGTTAATTAATATTCCAATGTAGAATAATTTGTATCTGTGGTTGTATATATGTGAACATATACTGAGACTTAATTTAAAATGTAAAGGAATTAATTATAGTTTTTATATGTGTTCTCGAATTAATTTTTAATTTTATTTATTTACAAAAAACCTTAATAGCGTAAATTTTTTGAATTGGATAACCCTTCAGCATATACCTCGTGTTAATTTTTTTGTCAGATTTATGCATCAATTTGGTATGCTATTTTTAATTTTTGGAAACGTTATTTATTATAATTTGCAACGCAATGACGAAAGACCTTTAATTCACCCTGTGGCTCCATGTTTGTTAATTATTTTTTATTCCAGTTCTATGGAACTCCATCAAGGAGTTGTCGTACACGAGTTTGAAGGTCGGTGGCGTCATATCGGCTTCAATTGGACCTAGGACTATTTACGGTACATAAAATAATCAATACTTGCATTATTGTTTTTTCAAAATGTGACAATCGTTATATTACGCTGAGCCTGTTGTTGAACAAGCAATCCTTAGGGTCTTTCGACCCGGGCACCGAGCGGGGGTTGCTGATGAACTGCTCGATGTTATCCCATGACCCCCGTACAAATTCGGACGAGACTGGAGTACCGTGTGAAGATTTTTTAGTCGGTCGGAGTCCGACACTATCCTATCGCCGGCCCTTGGCGTGGGATGTGCATGCGTCCAGCAGCATCTTTGTTACACACGAAAATAAAAAAAAAAAATCCTTAGGGTCTTCCCATCGATCAGTCCTCCGTAAAATCTTAATGGGTATATCCAGCACCCATGTAGATAGATTATTACCATAGTACTATCGCCAATTTTAATTAATATTGTTATTTCGTCAACAGTGTTAACAGATCCAGAAGACAGTCTAACGGTAGCAAATGCCTGTTTACAAAAGGACGCATTCTATGACTTCGCAAAGCCCTGGTTAGGCGAAGGTTTAGTGACTGGAACATGTAAGAAATTAATAATAGATTCTTATTAGGAAAAAAAGTTTAGTTTTTATAGTATTGATAACATTTTAATATTCTTTTTTTTAATTACTTGATTACTAGATATTAGCAGAGTATTTTGGTTCTCTATTGAAATTTTACAAAATGTCTTCTCTATTGTTAAATATACTAATGATATTTATTAAATAACCCTCTTCGTTGCCTAAACAACTTTATTTTGACTTTCTTCAACCGGATGTTTATTTATTTACATAACTTACGATGTATTCACAAGGAACTGGTATGAGATATAAAAAAATACTTTCTCTACAAACGATTGCTGGATACGGTTAAAATAGAGTAGTTAACATAAGATTTAATAATATTAAAAATGATCTGTGCAGTGTCGATATGGAAGAGTCATCGGAAACTGTTAAATCCGGCCTTCAGTCAACTCGTGCTTGACGGCTTCCAGGGTGTGTTTAACAGTCAGTCGAGACGACTAGTTAAGGACTTGGAAGTGGAAGTGGGAAAGGGTCCATTCGATCATTGGGCTTACACGCGCCGTAATGCATTGGAGACTATATGTTGTGAGTATTTTGTATTTACTAAACCTTGAAGGCTTATTATAATTGCTAATTGATATTTCATACTTTAAATGTCCATACGATTTCATAAAAAAGACTATTGGATACAGTCCCTGTCTTGTAATGTCTGTGGGGACATTCATAATCTTATCAAATGGGATTATAACAGAATCAAGTACTAGCTATGAGAGCATTTTGCAGGAACTTTTTTCTTTTTTTAATTCTGCTGCTTATTCTGATAGTGATAGTTAATAAAATGTAGATGTGAATGATATGGAATATGGAGAAGGGATTGTGGCTAGGAAGAGAGACTATAGCTGGTTGAAAGTCCAAAGTAACCTACGATTTTTAGATTTATTGATGAAACTAAAATTTACCTAATGTAGATGAAAATGTTATTATTATTTTTATTGCTCATTACAAATAAATATCAAAATCGTTCAAGGTTAAATATTTTATTACAGTGACCGCTCTAGGCGTTGATTTCTGTGAAAACAGCGTTCTCAACAGCCAATACGAACACGCGGCAGAGCAAATGTTCAACGTACTCGTTGAAAGATTCCAGAAGTTCTGGCTTCACAACAACTTTATCTACAGCTGGTCCAGATTAAAAAAGAAACAAGATGAATGCCTGAAAATATTACACAACATGTCCGATACGGTAATCAAATATTACTACTGTTGGTTTGCGAATGAAACAACTAAAACTTCTGCTCCGTATTAAGGCAACGACTTTAAAATTTAGGAGATGCTGGTAAAGTGATTTAATTTTTTAGATTAACTTTTTGTGATTTAGATAAATAATTACAATTTGTTTTTTAGGTATTACAAACACGAAAAGCTGCGTATTTGAAAAATAAGATGAATGGATTGGAAGCATCAGCAGGTTTATATTGTTTTTCCTTAATCTCAATATTTATACATTTTATTTATAGTATATGGAATTAATGTGAATTTTATCTTTAGTATGAATCTGCTACAGAGAGGCTGATTTAACAAAATTATTAAGTAATAGCTTTAATAGGGATGTTTGGAGAGGATATCTAGCGGTAGATAATAAAATTATTATTTCAGGTACTAAATTTAAAGCGTTTTTGGATCTGCTTCTTGAATTATCAATAGAAAAAGGCGTTTTTAATGATTTGGAGATTAGAGAACAAGTAGACACAATGATTGTAGGCGGACACGACACTTCTGCCAACGTCCTCATGTACACTTTAGTTTTGGTTGGATCTTATCCGAAGGTGCAACAGAGAATATTTGAAGAGTGAGTTTTCTTGTTCATAATTCACTCATTAACTAATAAGAAAGATTAGTTGATTCTAGTTGTAGCTACTTCTCACATAACCAAGTTACACAAAATTTCTGCAATCCTACTTAAAATCACTAAGATTTCATAAAAGTACAATAAAAAGTTTTTTTATAATTGTTGTTTTTATAACATAATGGCAAAGCTTTTCCAAATACAGTAATTTAAAAAAATATTTATGATTCAGTTTTTTTATTCAGATAATTTTTTGCAATCAAAATTAAATAATTTTTAAAGTATTACTATGTTTTTAAGGCTTCGTGATATTTTGGGCGATGAGGACAGAGACATAACTAAGCAAGATTTATCACAGATGATCTACTTGGAGGCAGTTTTAAAAGAATCTATGAGGATATATCCAATAGTTCCTGTAACCGCGAGGAGATTGGACAGAAATGTGAAGCTAAGTAAGATTTCATCGTTTCTATATGGAAATAATAAAAATGAGTAATGGTTATTTTTTATATATATTTCTATTTTTTACATATGTATATTGAGTTGCAGCAACGAAATGTTTATATTTACTCGATACATTAAAATTTTTAATGATCTTTCTGTTGAAACTCAGACCTTCGCTTTCTACACACCATGGATGGATTGGTGGATGAGGCATGTCTTCGAAAGCTTTTTTTTACGTAGGTATAGGTTTATCCTTGACCACGATCCCACCTGATGTTAAGTGACGATGTGGTCTATGATGGTAAAGCGCTTTAACCTAGCAAATGCCTATTCACTCTTTTTTTAAAGACCCCCGCATCGTAATTGGACGGGAACACTGACGCCGGCAAGTTGTTCCAGTCTTTAGCTGTCCTGATTGAAAACGAGGAGCCAAACCTCTTAGAGCGTAAACTGGGGATTATTACAACATAGGATGGAGTCTCGCCGTGCCCCATGTCGTCCGGTGATGAAAAGAGAACGGGTGAATTACGTCGTGTAATTCCTGCGCACACTCTCCGAAATGGATCCTGTAGAACACCGCGAGACTGGCCACTCGGCGCCTGTGGTCAAGACTGTCCAGTTTTGCTAAGACTAGTTCTTGATCACCAATAAGCCTCTTGGCCCGCCTCTCCACCGAGTCTAGTGCTGCAAGATGGGTTTTTGCAGCACCCGCCCAGACATGACAACAGTACTCCGCACACGACCGGACCTGTCCTTTACATAAAGTCAAAAGCTGTCTTGGAGTGAAATACTGCCGCACTTTGGCAAGGATCCCCAGTTTCCTAGCTATGGACTATGCTATCTTAGCTTTGGACTCCGAACTGTCGGAAGTTTAGTGAAGTTTAGTTTAGTTGAGATCTCGACCCCCACCAGTTGGAGACAGTCGGAAATTTCCAAGGACACCCTGAAAAGTAGGAGCCAAGGTGAACTAGCTTCTTTTGGCTGTGAAAAGACACGCCTATGAATTGGTAGCGTTGAACCTCACAAGATTGGCATCGCCCCATTTAAAGATCGCCTGTAAAGTGAGATTCAACCGCTCCACCATGGCTTCCCCCGCGAGCCGTACCTCATCACCACCGGCTCGTTCATTCAGCATGTATCTCTCTACAACTGTGCTGTCGTCAGCGGACCCAAAGGTTCCGGGTATGAGCAGATCATTTATGTACAGCAAGAAAAGAGTTGCAAAGAGAACAGATCCCTGAGGAACACCAGCGTTGATCGTCATAGTTTCGGATGCACAACCATCGACAACTACGCGGAAGAGTCGATTGTTCAAGAAATCCTTAACCCAGTTGACCAAACCGGCGGATATATTGTATCCAGGAAGCTTGCTTATTAGGCCGTCGTGCCAGACTTTGTCAAAAACTTTCGAAATATTCAGGGAAACAGCTAATGATTCCCCGTTTCCCACGAGAGCTTCGACGCAGAGGTGTGTGACATACGCTAGGAGGTCCCCAGTAGACCGATTTCGGCGAAATTCGTATTGTCGGTCACTGAGGAGGTCGTGATGCTCTAGGTATGTCATGAGGCGCAAATTTAATATACGTTCCATAACTTTGCACATTATGGAGGTAATTAAGATGGGCCTGTAGTTAGAAGGGTCGGCACGACTACCTTTTTTGGGCACAGGTAGCACGTTTGCAAGCTTCCAGGAACTCGGCACGAGTCCAGTTTGCAAGAAAAGGCGATACAAGCGCGTCAAAACAGGAGACAGCTCGGGTGCACAGGTTTTAAGCACTATGGCTGGTAAACCATCTGGCCCACTAGCTTTACTCACGTCTAGACGACGCAAGGTTTTTAAAACCTCTTTTTGAGTGATGTGGATCTCCGGCATGGAGACGTCACATTGCGGGATTTTGGGCGGAATGGTATTGCCAGCATCCAGATGATGCGATTGTTCTAGGTATATTAATTACTTAGATTATGTTAGGTTACGTAACGTTCGATGATTTTCTATGAAATACAAAAGAATATAGTTGTTTTTTGTTTGTACTCTATTCATGATTAATACGAAGACTTTTTTTTCAGAGAACTATACCTTGACTGGGGGACGGACATGTTTTATGTTCGTATATGGCCTTCACCGGCATCCCATGTGGGGGAGCGATGCAGAGGATTTCAAACCGGAACGCTGGCTTGATCCCAGCACTCTGCCACCGTACCCTCACGCTTTTGCCGCTTTCAATATGGGAAGAAGAATCTGTATTGGTAAACAAATTCCCTAAAATATTACTGATAGGATTTTATTCCCAGAGATGGTCTTGGTAGTCATTACCGCCGTTTCTATTTCGCTAAATCGCTAAATAGTAGTGTGCAAACTGTTACTGTTTTCTGATTTGAAAGGTGCTGCAGCTAGTGAGATTATTGTGGTAACAAGACTTTATTTTTGTCACACGTAGATGAGTACGATATAGTGTAATATTTTGTCATCCCAACTACTACAGCGTTGTTGTCCGCAGGCTTAGCAACTTATAATAAAAAAACTTTTCTAATTCATCACTGTCGATAGATGGATATCCATTTTAATTTTAAGTTAATGATTTTGTATTATTTTTTTTCTAACCAGGAAAAGCTTACGCGTTCATGTCAATGAAAACAACTTTAGCTCACCTACTTCGAAACTATCGGGTGAAGGGTGATCACATGAAGATGGAGCTGAAGTTAGATGTGATGCTAAAACCAGTGACCGGTCACCACATATCAATCGAAAAGAGGACGTAGAACACATTCCTTAGCATGAACTGTAATTATACGCTGATGATGGTATTGTTCAAGACTGCAGCGTGTTGCTACACATTACAACAATTTGTAAATAAAAAAAATATTATTATGAACAATGTTTTCTTAAAAATAATTTTATTGTTAGAGATAACTTATATTAATTAGAAATAAAATAAATACTTATATAACACTATCTATACTGTTTGATGTACAAAAATATGTTCGTACTATTATAATAAAGCAAACTCCGTAGAAAATTAAATGTTGCAACAATAATTAAATTTGTAAAAATTCTTAAGACGTCTGTGTGTACAATAATTTTTTTTTCCGGAAACACAGGAAAGCCATGAATTCATTGTATATGATGATAATGTAATTGCTGTTAGTAGGTTTTTGTTCCCGGAGACCGTTTAGGTTGGTACTACCGCAGCTCCTATTGAAGCCAACAAATAGTACCGTGCGAACATTACTGTGTAACAGTTGGGTGTTGTAGATGATGAAATTACTGGGGTAACGAGAATTAACATTTTATATCTCAAGATGACGAGCGTGTTGTGGTGTTATCTATATCATCTTAACTAGCGCCACATTGTTGTAGGCATTATTATTTACCATCAGATGAACGAATGCCTTCGCTTGTCTCGACGCACCTACGAATAAAATAATTAGGCGTTCCCAATTCAACACCAACTTAATTAGTCAATTATGTGAATTAAAACTATGACGAATTCTTTGTCACAAAAGACCTCGTGTCTCTGCGGAAAGATTATGAACTGTTTATGTATTAATGAATTATTTTAAGACGTAAAACTTTAATAGAGAAAAACAAAAGTAATTTTAATTTGTTTTCTATGAAATATAATATACTATTATATTGTTAATTTCTGTTGGACAATCACTCGCCAGATAAAAGATCGAATATTGACTTATGTTTGAAAAAGGAATAAGCTTAAAAAGTGATGGTAATTCAAATTTCACAAATACCTTGGAGTTTTTTGTTTCGTGTAATAAAGTATTTGCAATCATTAAATATTATTATACATGTTTTATTCGCAAAGGTTGTTGGGATGCATCTTTTTTTCAACCACTTGAACTTATAAACATTTATACTTTCAATTAGGACGCAGTTGACTTGTAACCTTCAGAGCGAGATAAGTACAATACAAAGAGCCAAAATAATTATTAATTTGGTTCAAAATATTTGTTGTATCCACACGTTTATTAAGGCTCCTAAAATACATTTATCATATTTAGATTATTTTAGAAAGTGCGCGGAAATGGTTTTTTTAGTGTTGATTGTAATAATTTTGATTTTATATTGGCGGTTGAAACGGGAGCCTGCGATTAATCAAGAGCCGCCTTTGCATGTTGGATTCTTGCCTATCATTGGGCATGCCCTTGCGATGATCGGAGATAGCAGACGTAAGAAATTATAAAACAATTTACGTGTTAGGTTTTTTCCTTGAAACAAAACGGGTAAGATTCACCGGATGGTGATATGCTAGCTGAACATGGTACCAGTTGCTTATACATCACCCACATTCTGCTCAATTTAAAGTCAAATTATTAAAGGAAATACTAGTAAATAGATTTTCAAAAATAATTAGTAGAAATTGAGAAATGAACTCGAACAAAAAAATTGCTGAGATGTCGCCATTACACATTCTTTAATGTTTTTCTGTCGTTATAAGAAAATTGCTTAAACCGATGTCGCATCATATTATTAACTTGTTAACTTTAAAGTTATTTACACTATTTCAAAACTTAAATCGAGATTACTTCATGCAATATTTATTTTATTTTTTCTTAGATTTTTGGCGCTTGGTAAAAAAAGTTTCATATGAATGTATAGCCGCCGGAAATGTCACTACATTTATCATATGCGGACGTAAATTTTACAGTGAGTATTGTTTTTAAAGTCTTTGATAATACGTATCCTCAGTTATATGTACACATAATTATGACTTTAATTTTGTCTAACAATCAAAAACATTTGTTATATTTTTTAGTTGTAACTGATCCTGAAGTCTGTTTGACTGTAGCGAACACGTGTTTGGAAAAGGACCTTATTTATAGAAGCGCTAAGGCCTGTTTCGGCGATGGACTTGTGACAGCGTCTAGTAAGAAAAAATCTAATATATTATTCAATATAGAAAAATTAATATAAATTTTGAATCTATTGGGAACTAATTTGATAACACAAATCGCAGAAATACGAACTAGTATAAGTAATGCATGCATCATTACTTAACTTACTAAAGTACAGGAAATAGTCAGAACAGAATATAAGAATAAAATTTCCTTACAGGGTTATTATTTAGTATATATTTTTAACTCTTAAACTTAATGAAATGAAATAAAAGTAATGAGAAACCTGAGGATGATTTTTATTAGTAAATCCATTTGTATTGTTTCAGCAAAAACATGGAAAGAGCATCGGAAGTTACTAAACCCGAAATTTAACATAAACTACTTGTTAACTTTCATGGATGTATTCAACAAGCAGTCAAAGATTCTGATTAAGCAGCTCGAATCGAAAGTTCAGCAAGGTCCTTTTGATCACGGACCCATAATACGTCATAATGGAATGGAAACAATTTGTTGTATGTATTTTAGAGCTAAAACTGCACTATTATCTAGAAGAGATAATTTTAGAGAAGATATTTCGCTATTATTATCAAATCCTAATGATGATAATTCTAATTTTAATCATAGTCATCATCTAATGGCTTCTCCGAAGGAACATGGCTTGTCGGGCTAGACCCCGGTCGGCTTTGAGCATCCAGTTTCTGCCAACAATCCATTAGACGTAATATAGCATCTAAAATTGAATCTATAGTGATTAGAATATATATTTTTTTTGAATTGATGATAAATTATCAATTGTTATACTGGCTTACAATCCAATAAATGAAAATTTTGCATTGCAATCTATGAACGATTAGAATATTTGGAATAATTGCTAGTGGTACGGACAGTTCTGTTTGGAGGGTTTGCGAGATTAGTTTATTTAATACCAACAAATCATCTAGTATGATTTATAAAACTAACGAGATTATAATGCTGTTGGGAAAATATATTTAGGACACGGTTGTGCTTGTTTCAATATTTATTAGTTAAGTTTAAAAATTTCACCTTGTATTGTCAAATCGAATCTTTTAAACTTCAGATGATTTTCTGGTAATTTTTTTTAGTAACATCTCTCGGAGTAGACTTTAGTGATAACAAGGAAACCCTATGCACTTATGCGAATGCCTTTGACGTAATTTTTAACAGTTTAACGGAACAGGTCCAAAGATTCTGGTTGCATTTTCATTATTTCTGGAAGCGGAGTAGTCTTAAGAAGAGGCGTGACTGCAATCGTGATATAATGAACAGCATAACAGAAAGGGTAATGCTTCGATTCGTACTGTAGTCTTAAGTATTTTTAAGTTCCGGAATATTGTGTTCTGTGAATCGGAAAGTTTTCGCTTTTTTTATCGATTTAAAATTTTATATTATGCTTTTAGAATATAGTAATACACCGCGGGTACAAACTTTTACTCGATAACAATTCGAGATTCCGAGAAATCCGAGTTGTTGAGGACAACGAAGAGATTTATTATTTATAGAAAGCTGTAGTTACACCAAATATCCAAACATTTATAACATTATTTTTTTCTAAACAATATCATTATCGTTTCAGCCGATAGATGCTTAAACAGTGTATTTTTTACGAATAAAGTGACCCTTTACAGATTATACAGAAAAGAAGAGAGGATCAACAAAAGAATAAGATTAATGGAGACTGGGATGAAGGTTTACTTTTTTAATTATACGAGCTATTAATTGAATTAAGGGATTTTTCGATAGTAATAAAATAAATTGGAGTTCTCAGGGTCTTCTTCAATGCCTGTTATATTTTTCTTTTTAGTCGATACAATTTTTTAAGAAAATTTATTATTTTCTTCAGCAAAAAACTTCAAACCATTTCTGGACGTACTTTTTGAACTAAAGAAAACACTTGGCGATGATGTAATGCCCGACGAAACAATCAGAGATCACGTCAACACGTTAATTCTAGCTGGACACGATACAATTGCGGCTGCTCTGCAATTCACTTTGATACTTATAGGATCTTATCCTGAAGTACAGGAGCGGATTTATGCAGAGTGGGTAAATAATAATAGTTAATAAATATATTAAAACAATAAAAGACTAAGTGATAACCTTTTAAAAAATTAAATCCCTGCCGTAAAGTGTGGTTCCACTAACTAAGACTTCGATTAAGAAAATCTTTTTCGAAGATGCTTTGAATTGATTTCCTTTGGACGAGAGCTTCCGGTTACGGAAAAATTATGGGCGAACTATTCATTAAAAATAATTTTTGGCAGGTACTTCCGTTAACCTGAATCAAGCTAACGGGTTATCGCAGAAAAAATCTCATCTTGAGTCCCAAATGTGAGAATATTAAGTGGACTATTTTAGTCATGTAAAAATTTGTTTTATTGTAATATTTATATAGATCTGGAGCATAAACTAAAATCATAAAAGGGTTTTTAATTGATATCGAGTTTTGTATTCTATCATTAAAGTTGTGATCTAGTTTTTAAGTCTATGACGTGAGAAAGTAAAAATGTTTTAGGTTGAAAGAAGTATTTGGTGATTCGGACAGGGATGTGATAAAAGATGACCTTGGTATGTTGAATTATTTGGAGGCGGTGGTGAAGGAGGCATTGCGAGTTTATACCATTGCACCGTTAGTAGCACGATATTTACATGAAGATGTAAAACTTAGTAAGTAATTACTTATAAGTTATACCTAAAATAAATTGTAATTTTGTTTGTAGCAACATAAATTTTAATTATAGTTTTGAAAGTTGGCAATAATTATATTTTTAAAGATTTAAACATTTATTCATTATTTCAGAAAATTTCACACTTTCAGCTGGTAATTGCTGTATACTGATTCTTCATGGTGTACATCGTCACCCAATGTGGGGTGACAATGTCGATGAGTTCAAACCGGAGAGATGGCTAGACCCCAACACTTTGCCTGCTAATTCAAATGCATTTATCGCTTTCAGTCTCGGAAGAAGAGTTTGCATTGGTAATTGTTTTTATAAACACGTAAAATTAAATGAGAACTGTATAGTAAAAAGTTTTAGTTAGTTGAAATATAAGGTCAGGATGTTTAACACGAACATTCCATATTGCTTTTAAGTAAGTCCCAGTAAGTTCACTAGCTATAACGCCCTCCAAACAGGGACACAGCAATGTTTGCATATTTCTCTTTGGTAGCAGAGATATGAGCTGCAGTGATTTTAATCATTAACCATAAGTTACACAAAATTTATTTCAGGTAAAACTTACGCTATGATATCCATGAAAACAACTCTTGCTCATATTCTTCGGAAGTATATCATCACTGCTGACCATACCAAAATAGACATAAAATTAGAATGCCTTTTGAAACCTGTATCTGGACACTGTATTTCGATAGAAAGAAGAGAATGATTTCATAATTGAAACAATATATTGATTGATAGTTCTTTTGTGTTTTTAATTGATTGATACTCTTCTCTTAGTCTGTCTAAAGACAAGTCAAACTTAGGAGTTAACAAGAAGCTTTGTGCTTAAATGTATTCTCTTTAAAACTCCTTCATTACTTTGAGTATGTACATACATACGTATATGTTAATAAATATTTTACCTTTAAATTATACTCTGTTGTTATCTTGTGGCCTTTCGCTCAATGGTATTTAGGTCATATTTTAAATGATTTTTATATAGGTAATGTGAAAAGGAGATCAAGGTCAAGGCATGCATTTTACACCTTTACTTTTTGTTATTTTATTGGCATACGCAAAACCGCAGAGTAATTGCTTTATTCGTTATTTTTTCACATAACTTTGAAATGAAACTGACCTTTACCTGTGGAAAAATTTAGTGTAAACCAAAAATTGACAATTCGCTGCCATTCTGTTTTTAATAAAAGGCACTACAAAACAAGCAAAATCTTACTTGATTGTAAATACTACTACTTATACTTAGGTGATGCTGGTCAGGATAATAAATACTTACCTACCACATTGTCTTTGTCACCTTGAGACATGATATAAGAAGTCTCATTACCCTTAGTAATTTCATTACCTACAACGACCTTCAACGTTTGCATACTATAGAAACAAAGTACTACCGCCAATAACAGAGATGATAGTAATTAATGTTTTCCAGTAATTTTTTAACATAACAACCAGTTTTCTTGGCAAGCACTATAACCATCTTTCTGTCGCTTGACATGTTAATATATTGAGTTCATTACATAGTTTTACATCAGCAATAAAAAGGCCGAAGAATTGGATACCGTCGCAATGGCGAATAGAGCTGGGGTAAAAATAAATTAACATTTTTTGTATTGTTTGAAACACATTAATCAAGTATTAAGGTTTCAAAGAAAATAAATAAATACATTCATTGCCGGTAAAAGTATCTTCAAAAATAATAACAACCGTATTAGAAAGAATTATTAACAATTATTTAAGAAAAATATTCGAGAATAAAAGGCTGTGTAATAAACCTTTTATATCAAAACTGAACAGATAGAGAGATAAACAAAGAGAGACAAATAAACCCTAATAGATTATATTACTAATGAAAAATTTTTAAAAATTGAGTTCTTTAAATTTAAATTAATGTATTATTGATTTGGTTTAACCACTATTAATTTTATAAGATTTTTGATAATTTTGGTTTGTGATGAACCAGCAGTGATTGCTTACAGGTGATAAAGAAATTTGCAATATATATGCACAAATAGAACTCTAAAACTTCAACAGTAACATTCTAAGCACTACTAAATTAGGTACTTAAATATTTGTAATTAAAGGAAACAATTTTATGTCTCAACAGTAAAACAATTACATTCTTAGGAAATACGGTCATTTAATAAAGTACAGATACAGAGTATAATCTAAGTCACAACATCTTCAATCTATAATTGAATAACTTGAAGAGGAGGGGAGGAGAGGAATTATTGTAACACATTTTCCACTTTAAGTTTTATGAGCTATTTAAATAACATTAAAATCCATTTTCAATTCAAAACATATTGTAAACACAGGTGAAAATAATAAAATCGCTGACCATGTTTTAAACATTACTATTCTTAATGAAGCAAAAGAATTGTCTAAGATTCAAATGAACATATAAGTTTTTACTAAAACTTAAAACCAGTTTTTTTCTTGCATCACAGTGCCTGAAAAAGGAATTCTGATAAAAACAGATAAAATGCTATAAATATTTAACATAGTCAATATTTGGTTTGCATGTTTAATATACTAATAATGAGCAAAAAAAATATATGTTTCACACTATTTATTTGTTGTCGTTATTAAATATATTTTTGAAATAATTACTTTCTTTACTATTCAATGTTGCCATTTTTTTAACATAAAACATATTAGCAAAAATAACTTTATTAATATTGTTGATATAAATGTATTATTAAAACCCGTATAATAAACAAATCTAAAATGCTTGAAAATTTGATTGCCCCGGAAAAATTTAAATTGCTTATAAGGAAATTTATTTTTTATTTTAACAGATATTAAATAGTTTTATAATTGTCAATATATAATTCCAAAGAGACAGTTCATATCATTCTTAGAGTGATGTATTAAAAAAAAGTCGACTAGCATCATAATACTTTCATATATTACTTTATGTCATTGATAGTAAATAAAATGTTTTAAATGTTGAAAATAAATATTCTACTTAAACACTTTTTTATAATATTTAACTAATATTTAGTTTAATTAAAATACTTAACGCGATTGCTTAATCTCATTCTTAGGGTACAATACCGCACATCTTATTTCACAGGCCAAGTGACGAAGATTCTATTTTAAAAGTAAAAATTAAAAACAGGAAATTGTATTTCTAGACAATTAACGATAATAGCTCGACTATATGCTAATAAGCTGCTAAAACTATATATAATGGTAACTAAAAGTTTGTTTCGACGCTTGTGTATGTAATATATCCATTAAGCGTATTTGTATTATGAATTATTTGTTCTTGACTTTTAAATTTCATATTTATATGAAATTTCAAACACATGATAAATTATATTATATATATACATGATAAATTATATTAATCTTGGAACTTGAATGAAGAAACCAGACAATATTAGAATTGTTAAATTTATTTAACTTTTTTTTTGTATAAAGACAATAGTTTTAAAATAGAACCTCGTGAAGTAACACTAGAATCACAGTCTATGTAAAATACATTAGTAAGATAATAATAACATTTACCTAAAACTCTTACACAGGAAACGCGCCGTCTAAATGACGATACCAAGTGACTACAATTATTAATAGCATACTTTCTATAAATATCATCCGGCTAAACAATATTCTGTTTTAATAAACAATAACGAGGCATCGTGAAAAATAAATTAAAGGGTATATGAATGACTTCAGTTGTCAAATATACTCTCTAAATTACATAAAAAGTTAAATATTTTGAAATAGTGTACCCTATAAAAGTAAACCTATTGAAGTATACATCGATATAACAACGAATAATGAGCCTCTTAAATTTTCACTTAAAAAATAAAAGTGGATATATTTAATCAGAAACATTTAAATACATATAGATATAGAAACAGTTAAATATTCATGGAGATAAGATGCAAGTATGTGTAGTTACTTAGAAGTTTATGTCCAGCAGTGGGAGTGCCGCTGAGTGATGAAGGATGATAGCCGACTCGATGAATGAAGAACATATTTAAAATGGGCTATAGTACAAAGTATTGAAGAAGCAGTTGCCAACATTTTAATCTGCTGATGTCCACTTCTTTAAAAGATTTACAGCGAATGAAATATTTTTAACATAGTTATTTGTAGATCATAATTTTGTTCAGCCGAGCGAGGTGAGTTCCGAAGTAAACGATCACTACGTTTTTACAGTTTGTAAGTCTCTAAACAGTAGAAGTGTAAAGTGATAACTATTTCACTGAACTAATTCAAAGTAGAAGAGCGACTGTCCTCAGTCGATAGATTTGGACGGCTTCACTTTGTCCTTTTTGTCTGCATTACTTTGGCTAGTCCTGTAAAAATATAAATATTATAATAATTAAACAAAAATAATTGCTAATGTAAAAAGCGATTAAAAGAAAATAATTGCAATAAAAGTGCTGAAGCTTTTGCGGTTATTAATACCAATATTCCGCGATCATTACGACGAATACGAGATCGATCTTTTCTTTGAAACCGATATAGTGCTTTGCAGTTGTACGCGCTATACGTCTCTGCAAGATTTCGTACCCTTGCTTGAACTTCCGGTTAAGAAAAACGTCATGAAGGAATCGACATGTTTTAAATACAACAGCTTTCGTAAACACGTGTCCCAGTTGGCAGGTAAACTATTGTTGCATAATGCTTTTGGAATTAATTCACTCTGCGTAAATAGTCTTCACCATCCACGTCGAAATTCTCATTGAACACCGCGTGAAATTGAGGTTGAGTGTTAGAACATTGTATTTCAAAGTCATTTTCATAAGAAGAGAGAATCTTCCCTTACCAGTGAAAACTCAACCGTCACAACATGTGGCACAGCCGTCCCTTATGTTTCGAGGTCCTGCTGACCTGCGAGGTCCGCTCGGGCTCCGTCACGACTGTGCAGCGGCTGTTCTTGTCGGCCAGCACCGTTGTCAGCGTCTTCTCTTTCTCTTCGCCCTGTGAGTTTGGCGCGTAGAGGGATCTGTAAGAGACTTAGGTTACATTCTGTTTTTACTGCTATTCTTTATTTACCTTTCCTTTTGAAAGAAATGCATGTATTAATAATATTGTTTGTACAACAAAGTGATGAAAGAGGCACAGTGTTTAACTACAATACTTAAAGAAAATTACATATACAAATAGAGAAAAAAGCGGATGTCGAAAGTCTCCCGCAACCGAAACCTCTTAAAGCTGTTATCAAGATCATTATCAGCATCGGGCAGTCCACTGCTGGACATAAGCCTCTCCCAACGAACGCCATTTAGTTCGAACTTTTGCTATAGGCATCCAGTTGCTACAAACTGCCTTGCCCAGCTCGTCACTCCCTCTGGTCAGGAGCCAGGGTCCCAATGCTATATCTGTTGCTAATTTAATAATACAGTAAATACTAAATTTTGATAGATAATCTAAATTGGACGAAGTCTTAATAGTACGTATTGTGACCTTACCTAGTAAATTTATTTCTTGGCGGCCGTGACGTCAAGTTGCCAGTTTTGGGTCGTCTTAGAGAGTAAGTCTTCTTAACAAGTGCCATGTTGCTCGTTTCCGGTGCTGGTTTAGCGCAATTAAGTGTGGTGACGGTCAATTCAACATCTTTTATTGCTTCGTTTGAAGCTGAAAATTAAATTAAACTTGGAGATGTTTAATTATCGCACAGATATCGGACTTACACTCCTACCTTTATTATATACAAGAAATTATTTTATCTGAACTATACCAATGTATTTTAAAGAAAGTTATATGTGTTACATTCTCTACAATCAAACAGTATTGTTAAACATAATTTTAACACAAATCTGCGTGAATGAATAAATATGAAGATACATTTACTTGTAACTGCGTTTTATCGCAAAAGTAATCTCTCATCATTTTTTAATATATATTTTATTAGCCTTACATATTTTATTATTAAAAATGTAATTGTTAAAAGAATTTACTAGAAAGCAAAATCAAAAAGAGATTATGTGATTACAGTTAAATACGGCAGTTTAATTTGTAAGCAGTTTTCTTTTTGTATGTTGAGTGCATCTCTATGCGTTATTCTAGCAAACACATAAGAAGTAATAAGTTTCGAGCTTTAAGAGTTTAATTGTGAATAAATTGAGATTTTATTTACATGTGAAATACGTATTAATAATGTTACTAGCGGTACTAACTATAAACAACAACTCAACGTTTTAATGAGCGATAGGAACCATGTACGCTGTTTAGTTTTATGCTTACATATGAAACCTTATTTTAAACGTCTTCTAGTGATGATTTTAACAGCTGTTATAGCGACATCTTTGATAAACTCCTAAAGCAGAACAGTTATCATAATTATTAAATATTTTCTTCGTGGCGTAGCGGTTATTCGGTTGATTTGTAACACGGTGATCCCTGGTTAAATCCCCGGTCACATAATTCGACTTTAGAAGGAAGTAGAGTTCTTTTGGAATGATTAATGCCCTCACATTATAAATCTGATGACAACTGACAACTTTATTGAAGCTGTAAGAGAGCTGGAATTTTTTGGGACAAGTACGCATTATTTTATTCTTATTGTCTTTTAGAACCACGTGAAATTTCCTATTGAGGAGCTAGTCTTTATTTTTAATATATGTAGCCCGGAAAATATATTATAAATTATCAGAATGTTCCTTAAACTATATGTAACTATAATAAATTAATTTTACCGGTAAACTCTTCGATGGGCTTGTCTATTGTATCGTGATCGATCCACGTGAGTCCCATCTCCACCTTTTCGGCGAGATCTTGCCACCGTTGCCTGTTCTCCATGGTTCCAGTATACAACGGCTGTATCCATGGAAATGTGTCCGATAGAACTTTGTAGAGCGGCAAACAAATCATGTCGATGAAACCGACCTGCATTTGTGGCAACTCGTCCTTTTTCTCTCTGAACAAAATTGTAAAGTATTCGTGATCGTGAAAAATTGCAAATTTCCATAAGTATATACAACAAATATATAAGGATAATTACAATTTAAGATAAGCTAATTTTGGCAAAGGAAAACATCGCGAGGTAGACATGTTTAAAATTCTAACATGGCGTATGCTGTATAACCTAGTGTAGCAAATAAATGAACATTTCCTCTCATAACCTTTATAACCACAGCTTATTGGTAAATTGTCCTATGGAGGAAGTTTAACCTCTACTAGTAGTATGTAAAAATATTAAATTGAAAATATACCTGTCCATCATAGCAATCGGTTGCTGGTTGAGTTGCAATTTCTCCAAGTCACCTTGGTCGAAGAACTCGTCCGCCACCAGTTTAGCAACTTTGTGCTGCACCTCCCAGGGCTTGGCTATCGCTGACACGTCGCATGCTGTCATCATCATGCCACAGAGCACTGAAAGAAAAAGTTCGATATTTAGTAATAATAATAAAGAGAACGAAAAATATTTGAATTCTGTATGAATTATATTATAGTACGAGTATTTGTTATTACTCACATTCCTTCTTTTCCGGACTCTGCCAATCAAACTCGCCGTTGTCAACAAGTTCTAGAAACTTCGATTTCTTTTTGAAGTACATGGCCAAATCAGTCGACAATATTGCTGTTTCCACCACCCTCATCACATCCTTGTAGTCACATGGTGATAACGCCTGAAAATTATTATTTAACTGTACGAAAGTGAGGATTCAGATTCGATCCATTATTAAGCAACGAGAAAGAGATTTGATTTAAATGAAAATTTTTATGTTGCTACATAAAAGAAGAAGTAGTAGCAACTTATAGTTAAGCAAAATGTTTCGGTAAATAATTAGTAAATGAACTGCAAAAATTGTTATATACAAGGTGTATTTCAGTGGACTAATCGCTTCCTCAGTAACAAGGAGGTTCTTGATTCGATTATGGGGCCTTATGTTTCCTACTGTTTCCCATGGTATAGTATTGCTGGGTTTTATGAACATTTTATTACTTTGCTACTTTAAGTTTTTTTCCTTCGGTTATTTACTATATCCTTCTCTAATTTCAGTTCTCACTATCTTTCTTTTCCTCTTTCTTTATTCTTACCTGAAAAATGTTATTGCTTTCACTATTCAGTATCATCACGCACTGATCGAAGTGGTGGTGTTCCATCGTGGATGTCGTGTATAATATCGCAAGGGGACTCTCGGTTTTCGTTTGGAACGCATTGTTGGTTCCCCTGTGGTCGAGATCGTGACAGAGGCAGGCGACCAGGAGTCCTAATATCTCCAGGTCGGACATGAATCGCTCCATCTTGCCGGTCTTCAGCATTGCGAACATCGTCTGTGCCACATTCAGTGCATGCCGCCAGTTATGGTATTTCACCGGTCGATAGTTTTTCTTTACACTTAGTATCCATCGGCAGAGGACCTGTCAATAATAAGATTTCATATATACCTTGAAACTGGTCTAAGTTTAATAATAAAAAAGTTTGTTTTACTTTATTTTTGAATATAATGACATAAAATTAAGTAATTAAATATGATTGTTCATGTATGATATGATTATTGCATCCTCTATAAACATGCTTCAATGAAACCTTTTTTTCTTAAAGTACAACAGGATGGGTTTTAATGATAGTTATACATTAAAGAAAAAAGCAATTAACACATGGAAATAGATGTATGGTAAAATGTACTATAGCTTTGTTGCATGTGCAGTAGTTCAATATTGCGCAAGTGCCAAAGAATTGACCGTTTGATATTAACATTTGCAGCAAGTAGTTTTTCAACCGAATGAATAGATGGCGCTACACGAACATAAATCGTTCTATCGTAGATAAGAATGACAATATTATAATTTTTGCAATTAACTATACACACTGTTATTAACTTAGTATTTTCTATTTAAAATTATTTATAGCATGAGTTTAATTAAAATAAAAGTAGTGTTATTGTTTCAATACATCTTTATGCTTGAAATCAATAAAGTTTTTTTGATGACTATAGTCTATGGTGTTGTCACAGAAAAATTTTAGGTTATTTATAACAATAATAAATCGATCTTTATATATTATTCTGACCACATTTAAAATAATCTTTAGTGTTTTTCTATCTGATCTAAACTTATTACTTACATCATAAGGTATGTGAAACTTTTCAACTAGATTGCATTGTATGAACATACGTAAAGTTGCTCTGCAGGTGTCTTCGTCCGATAAATCGAAATCTGGAATATTTCAAATGGTGTAGTTTTTGCGGTTTCAGACATTTTATAATTTTTGTAGTTTTACACACCTCATAATTGAATTATCATATTTATTAATGTTGGTTGTATTTATAAAAAAAAAGTGGAAATCCATTGAGTGCGAACATTATAGAAATCTGTGAAGGCCTATGTGCAGCAGTAGACGTCTGTTTGCTGATGATTATGATGTCGCACTTACGTGGATTTACTACTTGATTAAACATTCTTTAAATTCCTAACAGCTCAGTTATTCTTGTTACGGCTATTGGCTGCGACCTTTAATTTAAATTCACTATAGATTATTATTGTGATTGTTCTAAATAACAAATGCCAAATGTTTAATTTAAACGATAATATTGGTAAAATTATTGATTTTGTAAAAAGAAAACCTACCATGGAATTTGAAGCTATAAAGATTGTAGCTGTCAGCAGAAGGTATAATGTCTTGGCTCAGTTTATTCGTGTCTTCAGCCGACGCTGTCGCGTGGTAAGACAGGCATTCTAAAGCTACCTAAAACACAGTATGCTTAATTAAATAAAAAATAAAATTGAGCGTTTTTAAGACGACATAAAAGTATAAACTTTGATTCGTGGTCTATTTACCGGTTAATGCCAACAATTAACTGTTTTACCTTTTGTTTAGCCATTAGTTTACACGCGTTCTCGTACATTTGCGTGTTGTGTATGCCGAGCCCGCAGAATATGGCAAAGGCTTCGAAAATCGATATGTCGCCGTCGGTGAACTGCGAACCGTTTTCCTGAAACACGAGGAAACAAGTCATTTAAATAATTTGACTAAAACAGAATCTAAAACTATACAAAATAGTTAAAAAAAAATTTTTTTTCGGACGATGGTAACGCCCTTGGTCACTTTGACGGCTGTTAACGGCTTCATCAAATCCAGGGTTTACGGATCCGGATTTCACGGGCTAAATAAAATCAATATTTCACTTAAGCTATGTTCATTTATTTACTTTTATCTTCCTTGGTGTAACAGTGAACCGTTAAGATAGATTGTAATGACGTAATGATGCAAAATAAAAACATACAAACAATAAATGAATAAATCAATAATTATAATAAGAAGTGAAAAATTAAACAACCTTTGTTAACGAACAAATACAATACATTAACTATATAGTTATAAAGACATACATTCAAAATGAAGGAATGACAGGTTTCTCATATAATTCTTTGTTATTATTTTTTTAATAGTAATGTTATACCTTATTAATCAACTGGGCCACACCAATTACGTCTTTATTAGCGTTAACAATAGGCATGCACAACATTGTTCTAACATTCACAGCATCATCGGCTTCTTTGTCGGCAACAACCATGCCATTTTCTTTCCTCCAGTCGTCAACATCTGATATGTTGAGAGCTTTATTTGATCGGGCAACCTGAAATTTATATCTTTGTTTGAAGCTTTAAGAAGTTGTTATATAAAATTACCAATGCAGATTTTACTGCTCACAAAGAGCGTTTACTATATAGAAACTGTGTCGTAATTCTTTCAGAAGATAACCTTGAAAGGTTCATGTGTGCACTTATTTCGGCCGCTCTTTAGTTTTACCGTCACACCGTCTAGAACAGTATCCTTATGTAGAAGAAAAGAATTGTGCAAATATTATTAATTTACAGTGAGAAGTGTGTGTTAGCTACAGAAATTACTGGAGGAACACATGTCAAATGGAGCTGTGTAAATATATTACCTATCATTTCATTATTTTTAGCGTACCATGTAAACTATTGAAAACTTGAAGAAAAAGAAAGAAACCTTTTATTTACGGGCATCTTTTCAAGTAATTTTAAAATAGTTCTTACCGCTAAAGCAATAGAAGCTAATGTTGAACGATTGTCGTGTCGCGGTGTGAGGGTAGTCTTAGAATGTTTGGCACCCAGTTCGAAGAGAGTGTGGAATCGTGTAGGTGCGGGCGGTGGCAGGGCCAGAGTGCAGGACCTCTGTCCTCCCGGCCGTTGAACTATACGTTCTAGATGACTCTGAAATTTAATAAACAAAATTATGAACAAGCTGTTCAGTTTTCCAGACTTAGCACTAATGAAAATTTTATTAGTAACAAGAATAAAAACTTACAGATTCACAATGATCAGTGTCTAATAAGAAGACGGCGCATCTCTCGCATTTGAGCAACTCCCGCGCTTCCGTCATGATCTTGGTAACCAGGCATTCCAAGTTGCTTTGCTCCTCGAAAATACTCCTCGCCAGAGCCAGGAGTATTTGGTTTCTTTTGTATTCCAGCACCGAAGATTCGAACAGTTGTGCGTTCTGTATACCTATCCCGCAGAATGTTAGGTATCGACGGAACACTTCGACATCCCGCGCAGAAAACTCTTTAGATCCTGAAAAAGAATATAAAACTCAAATTTACTGTATTTTTAATCATTTGTGTAATTCTAATTATCGCAGTAACATTACTTTTTGTCGGCTGCAATGGGAGCTGCGGTGTTACCTACCTAGACCGTTTCTGGCAATAGAGTCCATTACTTAAATTTAATGTGGCCTACGTATTAAAATATATATATATAAAAGTATTTTATTTATTTTTATCTTCATAACTTCACTGGTGGTAGGTTTCCGTTGACGGAGACCATCTACCGCGAAATAGTAAATTGCAAACATTACTGTGTTCCGGTTTGAAGGGTGCTGTATGTTAGTGAAGCTACTGGGGTAATGAGATCTTAGGTATCAAGACGATGAGCGAAATGTGGTATATATATATATACATGGTACCATCTTAACCAAGCGTCACGTTGTTATAGGCATGCGTATCACTTACCACCAGGTCGACTCCTTGCACGTCTCGTGACCTTGTCGAATAAAAAACTGTATTTTAATTTGATGTTTATTTAATATTTTTCAAGTTCTAATTAGTTTCTGATTTAATACAATACTTTGATGAAAGGAACTGAATGTCAAATACCGTTATCTAACACTTCTCTCCATGAGTTAATCTTTAAATTTTTCTTACACACATAAATTATATAGGTTATTGAAATTGATAAGTGATGAAATATTTTAAAGGTGGTGTAAGCTTTGTTTTCGGTGTACATTTATTTTTCAATAAATAAGGCATAATACCGTCTGTTTTATTTATAATCTGTGCAACGCCGACGACATCCCCTTCGTAGTTGCAAATTGGCATGCATAGTATTAGCTCCGTTTTATATCCCGTTCTGGCGTCGATCTCGCTGTTAAACCTGAAACATACAATAATATAACCCTTTTTTTAATCTATGTTGCCAGCTTGATAAACTAAAATGAAAGTTTGCATATTAACTCAATTTCTTTTTCTATGAAAATTATATTTGGAGGTAAACTTAATCTTGTTTAAGCTTGCCTATTCTAGAACATTTTGGTAAATATGACTTCGTTTTTTTTTGTTTATTTGTATATACGAAGTATGAATAGTAATAGTATCTTTTATTAAATAAATATTTTTTAAAGAATACAATACTTCACGTGACCCAAGGCAAGTTCTCCAGGTCGTGATTCACCCTGCTAATCAACAAACTAGTCTAGGTCCCCACCAACCCGTATTGGGCCAGCGTGGTGGGAGACGGTCTAAATCCCCTACTATTAAGTGAGGTCCTTACGTCGAGCAGTGAAAGTCTATGCTGATTAAGATTAAATCTTGCAACCAAGGAGCGATTATAAAAATCGCATAAAGATCGTTTTTATCTACAGTAAAAGTATTCTCAAAACTCTCGCGAAAACACTTTACCACTATCGGTCTTTGCCAAATTTTTGGGTATCAGCTTCTATACTTGTTCCCTGCCATGATTCAAGATTAAAATCTTGTCCCGAAATCCCGCAATACATTTGATTAAATACAATTTCAATTCAATGATTTGTTTACTTCTAGATCTTTTCTTGAAGATGTTATAACTCAGACAGCACGACTTGTTCAAAGTAAGACATGAACATAATCGAATTGCCAGGTGAATTTTTTAAGGTGATTATCATCTCATGCACGTCATGCAGAGATTCTGACATGCCGTCAAAACGGAAGTGTGAGAACTACTGATCCACCCCTGTTTAAGCCACGTTGTATAAATCCTCGTTTATATTCAAATTAACATGTATAATAAACAAAGCCATTTTTTTCCCGTGTAAAACGTAGTATCTTACCTGGGATCGGAATATGCATTTTTAATGTTAATCGGATGCTTGGTCTGCGCTGCCAATCCTGCTACACCTACACCGAAGGGTATCCTGATCTCTTGCGTCCTCGCTGTCCTCAGCGCCTCGTACAATTCTGAAATTAAGAGCAAAATTATAAATTTCTGAGGTCGCCTTGCGACGTAAGGTGCTAAGTCTCGTTACCACAGTCATTTCACTAGCATACAACACCTTTAAAACGGATCGCACTAATGTTTGTACATTACTATTTATTGGCTGCAATAGGCGGGATTTTTTTATTCGACGAGAAGAGCAAAGCATTCACTTGATGGTAAGAGAATGTTGCGCTAATTATGTGGGTATACACATCACCAAATTGCGCTCGTCGCTTTGAGACGAAAGGTGTTAAATCTCGTTACCCCAGTAATTATTTCATGTACACAACAGTTGCATAAATTACTAAGTCGTTTTTGTTTTCGCGTTTTAATACTTTGCGGTTGAAGTTGCTTGTGCATTCAGACCACGGTTTGTCCGCATACCAGCGGTTTTAATTCCTTAACGACGCATTGTGTACGACGCTTCTAGTTCCATTGTGTGTCAACTCGTAAATTCGACTTGATTTCAATGGGTACATAAAGTTTTTATATGATATTGATGGATCGATTGTAAGTAATCAAACCTTCGAAGACTGGGCTATATAATTTTAAAACTACGCGGTAGATAATTTTCTTCTTGTGGGAGGGGATCTTTAGGAGATGCAAATCACCTGTGAGGAACAAAAAACCGATCATTTGTGGGATTTAAACTACCTAAAAAACCAACATCAATCACCTTCAGTGCTATACAAGAAGCCCGGAGTGTTCTAATAAATTCATTGGAAGACTTCTAAACTAAGCCTAAGGACATTTTAGTAAATGAAACGTAGTCAATAATCTTTGGTTGTATACAAATGAAATAGTTAATTAAAAAAATATGATAATACTTAAAAGAACTTAATGGTCCCTGGTTACTAGTAAATTTCTTCGGCAAACACTATGGTGCATTATTACTATTATTTCTATAACATTGTTATTAGAAGATGCGTGTAACTTTATTATATGAAAAGTTACTTATAAAGCTGATTTCAATTAGTCTACCGCCATACCTGTGTCTCTGGTGACGTCGAAGAGTTTCGCTTGGAGGTAACGATTGGGTGGTATTCCTTTAGCGAGAAACAAACTTCCCCGATCGGCCGATGTCAGCAAGCACACGTTGACTAGGATCTGTTGGTAACAGAAAATACTAATTATTATTCGTGATTCGGTAATAAATTTTGTGATACATGACAGAAGATATGGAATGGTCAAGTCAGCTTTTTTTTTTTCAGATAATGTCCTCCGCAAACCAAATAAAATTTATACATAAATCAATAAATAATTATAATATGAAGACGATAGGAGGAAGCTGAGAGTATTAGATGGAGGAGACTTAAGCAGGTGGAGTCAAGTCAGCATTGATACTTACTAACACATATAATCATAGAAAACTAAATTAAAGATTAATAAAGGATATAGTACCATGACGATGACATAGATGGCATTAAAATAAAACTTTAATGTTCTTGAATATGTAACTCTAGATGATTTTTGACTAGACATTTTTTATAAACTAATACTTTAATCTCAATTGGTGTATGTATCAATAAGGTCATATATGGTAAAAACCTTTCGTCCAGAATACTTTGGTTTTAGATTATAATTGCTGACTGATTTCAAAAGGAAGGAGGCAAAAAGACAGGCGAATACGACATAAGTGAACCGATAATCAAATTCCGTAACATGAGGCTTCTTTTGTGTTTGACCTTGACTTTCGTGTTTTTTTATTCGAAGAGGCGACGAGACGAGCAAGGCTTTCACCTGATGGTAAGTGATATGCCTTTCGCATGATTTTTCACCTAATACTTTTTGTTGAAACTTTATAAAAAAGAAACATACAGGTAAAGCGGTTTTGTATATTCTTGGACTCATTCTCTTCTAGACGCTTGCTACTTGCTGAAGGCAGAATAAGAGTTAAAATTGTTTAACCAGTAGTAGACAGATTAGAATATTAGGAAATGCGGTGAAATGTTTATAGTAATTAACCACAATAACAAATGCTTTTAAGTGACAATGCAGCCGTGAATTGTGAATGGTTCTAGCTTATAATTTTGGTTATTGCGATAGCAGTCGGAACATCAATGCTATGGTAGCAGTCGAATAATAAAACACTATAGTTATAGTATTTTTTTATTCATAGTTACAACTATGCCTCCGACTGTCTTAGACGTATAAAAAAAGGACAATTTTATTCAGACTCAACCCTCCGCTACACGACCGCGTAATAACGGTCCGATTAATACAGACTGATATTAAAATATCCGAGACGAAGGATATAGATCCTTGCTGCTCTCTCGATAAGGTGTAGTTTCTAAGAGACATAATGATGGAGAGGGTTGAGCCCGATTAGCATTTTCACTCCCGCCGAGGGTATTGTATGAAAATTGGCTGCCGCTTGGTTTCAACCCGTACGGAATTATCGAGGTGGCAATATGGAATTGACTTCTGTAATACTTCGACGTATATTTAAGTAATGATCACTATAGAATGATGAATAGTTTAAAAAAATTCGTCGGTATAATCATTTTATAAAGTTATATTTACCATTATTAGATTTCACGGCGGTGGTCGCTACATTTTACGATTTTTTCACTACTCATCAATAAACTATGTCTGACATGGGTAATAATTTTAATGAAGACAATTAATTATTGTAATTATTAATAATTTCTTACAAACAACAGAGAATATTTTTGTTTTTTTTTATTACTTATGCTGTTTTGCTTAATAGGCAAAGTATGCATTGTAGTTTCATTCTTATTGTCAACGTTTTTTTATTCCACGAGTAAGGCGTTGACTTGATGGTAAGTTATACGCTTACTTATAATAACGCGGTGTTGGTTAAGATGGTGTACACAGCACCACATTGCGCTTTACGCCTTCACATATAAGGTATCATTACTCCAGTAATTTCACTAGTATACATCGTCCTTCAAACAGGAATACAGTAATGTTTGTCGGTTGCAATAGGAGATGCGGTTATACCTACCAGTAAAGCATTTAGGTAAATCTCGTGAAAATACGTACTCAAAAGCCATAATTATTAATAACGTTAAATTAAAATTTGAAATGCAATTTGCCAGTTAAAAAATATATGCTAAATCGAAAAGAGCTCATAACTTTTAAACCGCTTGAAGATTTCATTAAAATAAATTACAGAACTCTCATACGTGTCTGTTCAATTCTTCCATATTAATATTATTAGATACAACGCTCTTTAAACTGGAACATAGTAATATTTTCACACTGTTTTTCGTTAGTAAGAAGTGCTGCGGTAGTAACACAATAATAAATTAATTCATCAATAAATTTTTTGAAAACTTCAATTTGTAGGTTACAATGAGCCGCTGCGATTGGTTTGTATAGATCTCTTATAGTATTACTCTGTCCATATACCGATGAGTAATAAAAAACCACAGTACAATTAGATAAATACTAATTACCATTAAGCAGTTGAGTGGCAGTAAGCAAAGCCCGGTGTAACTCATAAAGCTAAAATAACCAGTCGTAAAACGACTCTGTTATCAAAGTTACGGACGTCTGTTATTTTGACTTTTGATGTGCTTTACAAAGGATATAACAATTATATGAAATTTTAGAGTATATAAAGTTAAATTACACATGATATGTACGTATGTATGAAAAATATATATATTGTTTAATAAAATAAGTAAGATGAGATGATGAGTGTTCTTCTGATGGTAAGTGATACCCTTGCCGCTCTAATACATAAGGTTTTAAGGTTTGTTACTTCATTAATTTTCTTAACTTACCCTT
>DWLS01000180.1:0-37577 GCA_018246255.1 Pachliopta kotzebuea | reverse complement strand
TATCATCGAATTCATCCATCTCATTAGATTAGTATAAAAACGAAAACATATTACATGTTTATATAGTTTCTTTTAATTCCATTAAAATATATTTTAATATTATAAAGCAGGATTTTATTTGCTCTCACTGGTAAAAATTTCTGGTATAAAATGCAAGTTTAAACATCAGAACCGACTAATATAACTAAATAATTAAAATAATGAAATTGTGGTTTTTAAGTTTCAGGGGTGTATAAAAATGGGGGCGCTGAAAAATAATTGATTTTCAAGAGGAGCAGTAAAAGAAATAAGTTTGATAATCACTGATATACATTAATGTATTTGTCTAACGGTTAACTAGGTTGTCAAGCGGTTAAACCGATCGGTTTGTGTATTCATTGCTATATGGTTAATATTAGGTTGGGGAAAAAGTTTCTTCGCATTTTTTAAGAAAATACAAAACATGTTTTAATATAGTTTATTTATATTTAAGTAAAGTATGTAGGTACCATTTTGTTTGATAACTTATTGCCATATTGTAGGTAGGGACATGATCCCATTACTACAAAACTTTTGGGACTTCTGACCAAAATACCGCGACTAGTGGTTTTGGCAGTCCTCTCGTGATGTTAACCTGACACTGCCTAAAGAATTCTAAAGAGACCAAAACAGGTGGAAATCTGACGGTGCACGCGCAGGACTACACGGCGGATGCATTAGCACTTCCCAGCCAAACTCTCTTAATTTTTGCTGAGTGGCTAAAGATGTAAGAGGTCTAGCGTTATAATGATGAAAAACCACACCACTTCTGGTGACTAATTCCGGCCGCTTTCTCTCAATTTCTTGTTCTAATCTCAACAGTTGTTCGCAGTAGAGTTTAGAATGGTCCTGCCTCGTGGTAACAGCTCGTAATGAATAATGCCTTTCTAATCCCACCACACACACAGCATCACCTAGTTGCGAGTTAACCCTAGTTTCGCCATAGTCTGAAGCCTGACCGGCCTTTCCCTGCGACCTTTTTCGCACGTTTTTGTTGTACGTGATCCACTTTTCATCACCAGTTATCAGCTTCTTCAAAAATAGTTCAGTTTCATTACATCGTAATAATGAATCATAACCGACTACACGGTTCAATAGGTTTCTTTCAGTGAGCTCATGAGATACTCAAATATCGAGCTTTTTTGTGTACCCGGTTTTCTTCATTAGATACATTCGTTTTCAGTACGACAAACAAATTAAAATCACACGTTTTTCTAATTTCAATTTGGAATTATGTTTTTTAAAATTTAAACTTTTAATCTACCAAAACCATCCAGTTACAAATAGTGTAGTCAAAGAGATTTTATTAGAAGTTCATACATACTATAATGCGAAAAGACTTTTTCCACTACCTCTTAGACAAAAACTTGGTCTTTTTAGCGACTTGACGAGTAGAATGTTCATCATTGTGCACATCGCTCTACGACTTAAGGTGTTAGTGTCGTTACTTTACTACATGCCACACCATACAAACTAACATCAGAGATCTACTACCATTAAAAGAAAAAAAATATGTTGTATAAGTTTACTGGCACTTTTTATTACTATAATTACCTCTAATTTTTTTTTAAATCTCGATTAAAAAATTATATAAGTTTACAACAACTTTATTTTAGTACAGAATTAAAGAAAAGAGATTAAAGTGAAGTGTTTGTTATATATTTAATAAAGCGGTATTGGATCAGCTGAAGTGGCGCGTCGGAGTGACAGAATGATGATGCGAGGCGGAGATATAGCCAACTTGGCGTTGCATTGCTCTAATAAAACTCTCCAGCGAATTGAGGCTCGATCATCAGTCGACATGGCCTTTATTTCCTCGGCCTATTGAAATGATAAAAACAAACTGAGAATTACTGTAAATGATTCCACATCACTTACAGTAATTCTCATAGTTTATAGTAGTATAAATGTTGTACCCAGCTGTTTACAAAAATGTTTATTGCTATTCATTAAGCGGAACAGTTATTTACTTTAACAAATCATCATCACTATCAGTCAACATTCGTCTACAGTTGGACATAGGCGCTTTAAAGTTTTATAGGCATATTGGCCTTGCGCTGCCGCATCTGAGTATCCCGCTACGTTAACCAGAACGTTGTTTCAACATGTGGAAATTCTGCCATCTATATCTACAGGTACGCAATCGACACCAAGTCTTTACTGTTTCAATAGCCAGTCAATAATTATCATACGCACCGAATGTCCTAGCGATTCTCGTAAAATATTTGTAGGTAACCGAGCATTTAGTTCCCCAGTATGATCAGAAAAGCGCACTTTTACCTCTTCCACATTGCTAACTCTGTAAAATTGATAAAAAAATTTAAAAAAATACACATAATTCACACTGCAATAAAAATGTGTGATATGAAAAAAAAACTTACGTAGTATTGACTAGGTCGTCTAAATCGAGGTGAGTCAATAAAGCGTGAAGTGATGCGCAAAAAGGTGTTCCAGCAGCCAGACGATCACGGATTTGTGCGACGGAGACAGCGCAAGCCCGTTCTCCGCTCCAAGCAGCCCACGCGGCCGCTTCACCTTTACCTAATTTTTATTTATTAAAAAAATGTAATATGGAGGTCACTCATGATGATTGATTATTAAACAAAGTTATTCAAGTAATGGTTAATGTTAATTAAATTGGGTGAAACTGATACGTTTTAAAATAACGTTTGAATACTTCCAGTACCGGCTTGATTGCATACGTAGATCCGTAGTGCCTCGGCATCTGATGTATGCGGTTGATGTGTTACCACAGAGCGACTACATACCTGCAGACGCAACCTGTGGTCACCGCGTGATACACGGGCATCCGCAACAAATAAAACACTCTCTAAAGGTTGCCATTCATCGGCCCTACAATAATTGAAAGTTTGTTAAAAAACATAATAATCAAAGTCTTTGTTACATATATGTGTTCTGGATAAGTTATGTAAAATGTTTTATTATAATTTATCACCTGAAAAAAACTGTAAACCCAGTCAGAGAAAAAAGTGAATTAGATACAATAAATCTTTGCATCGTGATAATTCATAAACTAAGTCATTAAATATCCTTTATGTGGAAATGATTTATTATGTAATTAATATTTAATGATATAGAAGCAACCCCTAATCAAAATTGTCTGTCATCTATCTATGCATCTGTTGATCTTATGAACAAGAAAAATATTTAGTGTTGTATTATGCAATAGTAATATAGTGTACATGTGTTGTAAAATTTCAGTTGCCAAGAAAATTAAGTCTAATTTACCTTTTTATTGTATCTAAATCAAACACATCCAAATGGAGCGAAGCGGGTGTAGTATTATCTATTATTTCAACAGCACGTACCGACATGTCCACACCTAACGTAACACAATACACGTTATACATATTATTTAGTGCCATAGTTGTGAAAACATAAAACTAATTGGTAAATACAATACCAGTTTTGGTCTTTATTGCCTTTACTGGTTGTACAGCTTTCACAACCACTAATAAGTCTATGTATGCGTTACTGTTTGTTTCTAAAACAGCATAAAAAATTGTTAAATACCAAAGCATTTTTTTTTTCAAATTCAAAATATATAAAAAGCAGAATTGTAACAGTACCATTAAATTTCATTATTTCAGCAAGACCACAATATCCCGCAGATGCCTTACTAGGAATATGTAGTAGAGGTAGGTAGGCACCGAAAGTGTCTCCGTTAAAAATACTAACATCTGAAGAACCTTCATTAATTGTCAAGAAAAACGGCGAAGAAACCTAATGAAGTGTAAAAATATTAATAACATATGTAAACAACATTAACGTAATAAGTTCATCAACATTTTACCTTATAATCATCATAATTTACATATGAATTCTGTAATGCCTTTAATAAACATTGAAGGAATTACGAACCTGTGGTCTAAAAGTTTCATTTTCACCAGATTTAACATTAATTTTTGGTGAAGATATTTCAACTGAAATATGTAAACATAAATATAGAATCATAGTTAGTTAAACAAATTTTCATTAAAAATTATATATATACTATTGTATTATCATATTTATTTACAACATGTTTTACCGACATCGCCTACAAGGAATCTATCATAAAATGTCATTACAAAGTATTCTGAACCCCAAACATCCACATTGATAGTATCAACATCAGAATCTCTTATGGTAAAGGACATAACGCCTCTTGAATCACCATTCTTCTTTTTTGTGCCTATTATTCTTGGACTATTTTTAGCTATTATGATACCAATAACTAAAGCATTTTTTAAATTCACATTTAAATTATTCAAAAAAACTTTTTGCACTCCCGCCATTTGAATATGTACGAAGTTTATTATAATTTATTTTTTATTTTTCTAGAGCAAATGCTTATAATAATAGTTCCCGCCAAAATTTGTGGTATTCACATATGTTATAAAAAAATTTAAAGTAACAGGTTTTTAAATTTTATTTCTAGAATTCAAGTCATATGATCTTCTTATCTTATTTATTATATCAATTTTAACTTATTTATATATTATCCTTATATTAATAAACAAATTTTAGCTAACTAAATATTAAATACTTGCAATTAAAATAATGATATAAACTAGAGCCACACAATAAATAAATTTTGAGGTTTTCTCTCTTGGTAATATCGCGTAAATTAAAATTCGTAGTAAACATTTTTTTTTCTATAATAGTTTCATATCATAAACAAACTAAAAGTTCAACATTCAATGGTACAAAAAACTATTTTTGCAACAATCCTACTGAAGATTGATCTTCGTTGTTGGAGACCATCTAGGAAGGTACCAACAAATTAGTCCGTTACCATAAAATTAAATTTCTGCTCTAATCATCATCATCATTTCAACCGATGGACTCTACTCGTATAGTGAGTGTTAATTAAATATATTTTAATAAACCTGAATAATCTATCATCGCATAAAACCAATATTTTTGATGAAGACTGTTATTAAGGTATGTCGATTTTGCACCTAACAATAATTAAAGTAATTTCTACTCTTTGTTACTAAATATTTTATCAATAAAAAATATTTCTGTGACTGCACTTGTACGCGTAATGTCGTATACGGAAAGTAATTAATTTTTTCTTTTTATCCTACTTCAAATCCTGTTTAAGCAAATTATTTAGGAACATCTTAAAATTAATGTCTTCATCTTGCAATAAACATATTTTTATAAAAAAAATGTAAACGCGTTTAGCCTACTCCAGGAAAAAAAAAATGACAGTTAGGCAGTATTAAAAGCGCGCCAACGTCAAAACATTGTAATATAATTAGTATAGTTGAAAATTAAAATCAATCTCATTATGTTGTTTGATGTAAAACCTGAGTCTAATAAGCAAGAACAGTTTTTAACACAAGAGTTAAACAGACAAACTGTAGAATATACGGATTGTTCAAAAAGATTTTACGAAGTGTCACGGGATTTCTCTAAACAGTACGCTCATATTTACTCGGCAAGGTTAAACACGTTTCGGAATCTCTTAAAACCATGTATTAAGAAAAAGTGGTCCAATCAATATAAAGTTTTAAAATTATGCGAATTACGTGAAAAAAATACTCTGTGTGTGATTATAGGCACACTTTTCAAGTTACAACAGTTAAAGCCAAGTATATTAAAAGAGCTCTCAGATCAATTGGAAATTATCCCTCAACCTTCCAGGTTCGTTACAGTGTACATTAAAATAGTGTACAAAATATGGCTAAAAATTTATGTCAAATATTTTGGTTTTTCAGAACTCATTTCATACATGATTCTGATACTGTTGTTTTAGAAGATGAGTTACAAAGGATTAAATTATCCAATAATTGTATTGATGTACATGAAGTAGTTACTGGAATAGTTGTTGCCATACTTGGTAAGTAGATAAAAAAAAATTGTAGTGGTTGGTTTTTTAAAGTAACTTTGGATTATCAGTTAAATTTAAAAAAAACTAAAGTTACTCATTTTTATGTTTCTTTAATAACATGTGTTCAATAATAACGAAAGTGAAAACTTAAATACTTTCAGGCTCTGAAAATGAAGATGGAATTTTTACTATCAAGGATGTATGTTGGCCAGAATGTAATGTGCAAAAGCCATTTCCAAAATTGCAAAATGATAGGTGGTTTCCAATTATATATTTTTTTTATCATTGTTGTATAAGCTTTTCAATTTTATTTACTATTAATCATAAAAATTTGCAAATGCTTACCGGAGAGTTGTGATTATTATTAGAGATACATGTGAATTTCCTGTATATTACAAATAGATAGATAAACTCTTTATTACTCATGTTACGGTACAGTAAATCAACTAAACTTGTAATCTAAATGTGGGCAAGCTCTGCCTTATCACTATAGGAGATTTCTATCAGTCTACCCAGTAGAACAGTAGAAATAAAACAAATTCAATTGTAACAAGGAAAGTATGAATTTAAATAAATGAGGACAAGAATTGTTAGTGGTGTTGATAATATTTTCTTTAGTTACATAAGCAAAACTCATATAAACTGTTATTTATGGCTAAATTGTAAAGTAATTGCAATGTTATAATATCAGTAAATTACATTTTTTTTTGTTAATCAAGTATTGTCTTCTTTTATTGTAACAATTACATAAATAGATGTTACCTACTTTTTTCAAATAATGTGGGTATATAGAAACTTATGATAGATTCTGTTACCTGAGATAATTTAGGTAGGCAATACTGCAGCTCTTACTGCAGCTGACAAACAATAGTGTTCATACATTACTGTTTTCTAGTTTGCAGGATGTTATATGCCAGTGAAATTACTAGGTTAAGAAGACTTTACTTACCATCACTTGAACTCCTAGGTCATCTCATCTCTTTATCAAAAAAAATAGTTAAATTTTTTGTTTAATAGAAATAAAAAAATATTTACAAGCACATAAATTACGACACAGACACAAGTACAATGAAACAAAATAAAATACTAGAAGCTAGAATTTGTCACTGTAATAAATGAGTTTTAAATTTTTTAACATGCTTTCTGTTATTTTTGATTTGCTTAAAACTCTTCTATTTTATGGTTAAGCACTGTTGAAGATGTTAAGCACAAAGAGCCTATCATCTTTTTGCCTTGATTAATTTCATATTTTAACCAACTGGCATGTACAGTCTGAAAGGATTTTACTCTAGCACTAGAAAAAGAAACTAGTTTTCATAGTTTAAAATTGTAGGAGAATGAAAAAAAGACGAAATCAAAACAAAAAAAACTTCTAATGAAACAGTAATTACCAAGTTTTTTTCGAACTTTGAGGATAAGGAGAATATTTTCTACCATTAACTGAATGGTTTTTAAAACATTAATATCATATCATTGATCATTATAGATATCTTGTTCTGATGTGTGGCCTAAACATGGCATCAAAATCAGCTGATAATTTATTTTCTGCGAATCTGTTCCTTGAATGGTTGACTGGTTTTTGTGGCACATCTCATTATCAAGATGAAATTTCAAAGATTGTAAGAGTAATTATTGCAGGTAACTTTTACTTATAATGTTAAATGAGTAGTTGTTTTTTATTTAACTTAATACCTTATTAAAAGTTGATTTTTATAGGTGGCATTTTCGCAAATAATACCAATGAAATATCTTTAAATGAATGTGAAGTCATTGCCTCTGCAGAATCAGTTGATGCTTTTTCTGCAGCAGTAAGTGCTACAGTTTCTTTAGACTTAATGCCCGGATTAAAAGATCCTTCGGGTATAATGCTACCACAAAAACCTTTTCATTATTGTAAGTTTATAAATATTTTTTTTCACTAAAAATTACAAGAAATACAAATTAAAATTCTTAACCGCATTTAAATGTTTCAGGCCTTTTTCCGAAAGCGGTGGAGTATAAATCATTTAACAGAGTGTCCAATCCCTATGAATGTGACATTGGTGGTATGTATTTGTAAGTTATACAAATTTCAACATCTTTTTTAACCTAACCTGTAGTTAATTTTTGCAGGTTATTTGTGTTTAGGAACATCTGGAGAGCCATTACAAGATATTATGAAATATAGCAAACTTGATAATCCATTGGAAATAATGAGAAAAACATTACAATGGCGTCATATTGCACCCACTTGCCCTGATACTGTTCCCTGCACACCTTGTGTTGATAGTGACCCATTTACTATTTATGATTGTCCTAGTATTTATTTTAGTGGAAATTGTAAAGAATTTGCTACTGATTTATTTAAAGGTAAGCAATGCTTGTAATAAATTATTATGCTAATTTTTAATTTTAATTAACACAATTATTTTATTTTTTTTAGGACCAGATGGTCAAGTTGTTCGAATAGTTTGTGTGCCTGATTTTTGTGATACTAAAACAATAGCAATTATTAACCTAGCTAATTTAGATTGCCACAGTATGATATTTTCATAATTGAAATGTGTTGTGTTAAAACAATGATTGATGGAATTGTTTGTAACCGTAACAAAAATGAAAAAGAAAATAAAAAAAATTGAGCTGTCTTATTTTTGTGTATTATTTTTTCTCTGGTACTATTTTATCAGGTATTAAAATTAACTTCGGATTTTATTGATATTAGATCACAATGATATCTTAGATTGCGAAGTGTGCTTGCTCAGAATATTTTGGTTTCCATTTTTTTACAACATAGTAATGATGTGGTTTGCACAACCGATTTGTAATATAAGATTAGTAGCTAGCTAAGTGGAACAGTAAAATCGCCATCACCGTCTATATTCTGTAGCATGCAATACCGAATTTATTTCAATAAAAGTAGTATAAGAAAATAAAATAATGTTGGCGCTGGCATAAAATTCAAGATCGCAATAACTTCAAATATAAATTAAAAAAGGCAAACAATACAGCCCCGGAATCGATATACAATCGATTATTTTCTATAACTATAATTCTTACAACATAACAAATCCTTTTAATAGTTTTAAGGAAATTAAAAATAAATTGAATATTCCGGCACTCCTATTAACGTTTTACTAAAAATTATTTTTGTATTTTAATAGTTAATGATGTATATTGTAATTCGATTATACGATGAACAGTTATTCGTCATTAATCATGAACGATGTCAAGCTAGGTTCCCTAGTCAAACGTTCTATTACTCATCATGCTTCGAAGTTAAAAGACGTATTGTTTATTTTCTTGTACAGTATTTTGAGTTAAAATGGGTTTCTAAAATCTTTAAAAACGTTTGCACACCTGTGTGTGCCTTCACATCGACATAAAAATGCTGTAAGTGGTTTTATATTTATTTGAGGTCTCTATAATTAACTCGAAATATTCCATTGCTACTATACTTTCCCTTTTAGTGCTTGCAAGCACGATCATGAAGCTACAATTTTTAGGAACTGTACGTAATACATGACAAGAATGAAAATCGTCATTGTACTAAATGGCGCGTAATTATTCTTTAATCTTATATAAACGAATATCATTTATGATATTACGTTTCAGGCGTTTTTTTATTTTTATTTAGACAAGTTTTATTCTTTACTGATAAAATACTTATTTTTAATAAAAGATCTTCTAAATACTATTCAAGAATATATGCATCTATGTGGACTTTGGTCCAATAAAAATCTTGCTGTTCTTGTTTCAGCAAAATTTAAAGTTGCTTATAGCTTTATAATTTTAATATCAATCAATTATAACGTGTTATAACATTTTGCTTACTAAAATATTGATATTTAATATCATTAAAAACATAATTAAATATTTACTGAGTCGTAGTTCATTTTAAATTTGGGTACGATGTTAATTATAACATATGGAATAAATACAAGGATGCATATATGGTGTTTTAAGTTTATTTATTATGTTAAAAAGTTCAGTTTTAAATTGTATAGATTTTGCGACTAATAAAAGTGCAACTTTAATACAAACAAAAGTATTATTCCCTGAATTTGACTACTAGCTTGCTCTATTTCCTCATTACAGATATTGTCATAGAATTATTATGTAACATTATAGTCAATTGGCTCATACAATGTTGAATACTTTCTCAAACTATGTAGTTGTACAATTACATACATGCATGCATGTACAATTACATTATTTTTGCTTTAAGTGACTAATTTTTATAATAACTACAGTTAATTTATATTCATTCCATAATATATGTACACTATATACAATAAAGTAAAAATTATAGAAACAACCATTGATTGAATGTAATTGCTGTATTACATAGGTTAATAAAGAGGCTTGGTTAGATGTTATTTACATTCCCAGTTGTTGTTATTGGGTAAATACAACCTGGGTGGTAAACAATTTTCAGTTTTTGTGTAAGTACCCTTCTTAGTCTTCTACTAGCAATGTCATGTAATCCTATTTGATAAGCAATATTTACTATTATTTAAAAAAGAATTTCTATTTCTTCTATATTTTAAGTATGTTAGTTTTTATGTTATTTAATTCTAAATAAAGTTGTGGATTCTAAAAGATTTATAACTAGTCATAGACTTTTGAAAGTTTAATAATAAATTATGGTTATTGACAAGAAAAAGCTTTCACTTTTGTTCAACATTTTCATTCTAATATTTTTTTTTATGGGACCACACAGCATAAAAAATGTTAATTTTACTCTTTAAATTGTTTGTAATAAACTGCTTAATAGAATTTTAATAATAGTCTGATAACATATGATAACCTTTAAGATCTGAAGCTGAGCCAGAATTGTATGATAATTTAAATTACTAAAAATTGATAAAAAAAAAAATTACTTGTTATAATACATTATAGAAAATTCTTGAATAAGAAGTTGTCAAAATAGTAACATTACAATATATTGAAGTATTTGTCAGTACAATATACTCGAAAATAGCCTTTTTAGCAGTTTTGTGTACAGAAAAATAATGATACATGTTAAGTAAATGTATAATACAACTATTACCAACTACTTAGAAGTGTATTGTTTTTTATAGGGAACATGACATGGACCTTTACCTATAGTTATTATTACACTATATTAGTAATTGAATATGAGAATTCTAACAAACATGTCACATAATTACATGAAAGCTGTTGGTTATTACTAATGCTTAGACAATGAGTAAAATTAAAACTTGAAATATTTATGAATTACCTAAATTTTTATGAAAATTAATAAAGCAGTGTGACAGTCATTAGTGAAATTATAACAATTTTTTAATTATACAAATAATTAAGAAACTTTGTTAATATAAAAGGTATTTATAATTTCTTTTAAATATATATGCTACAATACCGGTTTATTTAGGTAAGTAACCTCTCTAATCCCTATCATAGTAATAATTGGCAAATATCACTTAATTTTAAAGACAAAAACTACAGGTACTCATTGAATACTCATTCATCTTGTATTCATGTATATAAAATTCTAAATAAAAAGCAAAAAATGAAAAAAGAATGTTTCTTCACAAATATTACTAGTCATTTTATTATATTTTTACACTGCTCATAAAAATGATTTTCTTTTTCAGAGCCATCATGGCGTCCTCTCCGGACATTTTTGTCCTTCAACAACTACCATCATTTGCACCAGTTTATCATCCGAACCAGCTTGTGCTTATTTCTTTGGTAAGGTTTTGTCTTAATATGTTAATAACTCTGTGTATATATTCAAAGCTGCAGGACAAATATTTAATATACCTTAAAAAATACTGTGTTCTGGTTTGAAGAGTCATGTAAGCTAGTAAAGTTATTGGGGTAATGAGATTTAACGCCATCTTCACCAGCGCCACATTTTTATAGGCCGGCACATCACTTACCATCAGGTGGACGCATTGCTCGTCGCGTACCCTCCATTGCATTGCATTGCACAAAAAAAAAATTATGTTATTAATTACAAATATTTTAATGTGTTTAAAGGACATAAAGACACATTATTTTGTTAAGTGAATTTTAGAAGTTAAAGGTTTTTAATGTTAAATAAAGTTCTTAAAACATATAACATAGATGTTTACTTCAAAGCACATAGATAGGTATTCCTGTTGTTAGTACAAGTTAATTAATAAAATAGTTTTTCTTCATATTTCACATAACTCATATAATATTATCAGGTGGTATTACTTTTAATGGATGTTTCCTTTTCTTAAACTTGTTGATCCCCTAACAATACAAATACATAAATTATTGTAATTTAATTATTATTGGATCCCATAATTTAATAGAACCTATTTTGTAGTTTTTAATCATGAAATATATTTAAGAAGAATTATTAACTTCCTTAAAATATAATTTCAGAAAAGTGAAAGCTCATTTTCACTTAAAAATTACATTTAAAAGTACATTCTTGTGTCATTTAATTTTACTACAAAAAACGTTTATTAATATTTTAAGGACAAAAATTGCTACATATTTACAATAGTTAATTTATCATTGTTAATTAAACAGAGTATTTAAATGTAGAAATTACAATATAACTGTACATGTAATTTATATAAGGTTTAATAAAAATTAATCATAAATTTCAATGTTAAATGGAATCCACACACTATTTGTTAATAAATTTAAATTCATGGCGTAATAGTTTATTTTATAATGAGATCGTACATATTATAGGTTTCGAAGAGGCGTGGGTTCGATTCCTACTGCGTCTGAGGTTTTAGTAAAAGAAAACATGAGTATACTCATTTGTTCCAAAAAACGACAACATTCGTGGATATGGTTATCTTCGCCAATCGTATTTGGCCCAAGTCGCAAAAATTACCTTTGATTTCTTTTTGTGAGAGAAGTCCCAGTCTCTGTGATAGCGTTAACACGTTCAATGCCAGATCGCCAGTGCTGATCGACAGCGAATTGTCTTTGTAGGCCAATGATATATCGTATATGACTAAAATTTTGCCTATTTTGTCTTTATTATTACTTAATAAAAGTGAATTTTAGTATTACTATTTTTTGTTCAAAAAACTCTTGTAGAAAATTTCCACTTCTAAATAATTGTTTTTTTTTTCAAAGTCTTGTAAGTTTTCTTAAACTTCATTTTGTGTAACTGGAGGGCCACGCGGGTCAAAGAGTATTGGAATTAATTTGATAACATTACACTACGGCCAATAAGGGTGGATTGAAAGCAGTCTTAAAACGCGTTGACCTATGATCGATGCGGCCCAAATGGAAGGTCTAGATTTCGACCAGCACTGACCAATGTGGCTTAAACGGGAAAACGCGTTTTTCTTACTGGCAGCTAACGTGTTAAATAGGTTGTTCTTGACGTCTGTTTATTCCGTCTTGCAGAGTACCGGTAACATCTACAATTCGGAAAATGAGTACGAGCGCATGGGATTGGTCGCTGGTTCCGGCCGGCGGCTTGCTCACTAATGAAGAATGCTCATTCCTGCTCGATGTTGATCTTTTCAAAACAGATGATGGTATGTAAACTTTTCAGTGTAGGTATTTCAAAACTTCAAGATTTGAAGAGCTAACAAAGTTTTAATTTTTATATTTAAAATTATGATCCAAAAAGTTAATTGTTTTAAATAATTACTCTGATTATATAATAATTAATGATTTTAAACATTTTGTCAATCTATAATATTTATTTGACAGGATTGACATGTTTCTAAGGCATATTAAGAGTTGTAACTTCGAAATTTGATAAAACATGCACGACCTCATGTTTTTACTTTAAATTGGATACATTTTTGTCATAAATTGCAACTGAGAAATAACAATTTCATATAAAAGAGAACAAGCTGATATCTTTTTTTTATAAAATATGTATATCTCATTGTCCAGACACTGCAACTCAGGATCTTCATGTACTCATCATCATTCCTTCGTTCATTATTTTTATATTTATACATCTTCTCCTTACTTGATTCATGACCGTTTTGTCTTATTTCTAGTTATCCAATTTACTTTTCTTTATTCATTTAATTTTTCTGGGTTCTCCAACCCGCACACTACGAATCGCGAGTACGGCAGTCAACCTCAATTTGAGACAATATGTTTAGCAGTATACATTAATATGAGTAAGATGAAATGATGATAACTATAAAAGTAACATTAAAACTTAAAGCATGAATTGGCTGCCTGAACTGGTGTTAGCTATTGGTTGTGATGATGATGACAATATTAAATTTTGTTTCACCACATTGTCATATAAAGATGGAAGTATGTGATGTGATCAAAAAGTAAGATGACTTCAATTTTATAAAAAATATTCAATTATTTATCAAAAATTATGTTATTCCCTTCAAAATAATATTTGTATTTCAAAATAATCCCCTTCTAATACAATGCACTTGTCCCCGTCGTCAAAGTACTTCTTAAATGAACTTTTCTGCGTCGCCATAAGCTGCTCCAGCGATGCAGCTATAATTTTCTGAATCGTGGCAAATTTTCGACTTTTCATGGGCCTTTTCAATTTTGGGAAGGGGGAAAAGTTGCAGGGAGCCCAGTCTGGTGAATACGGTGGCTAAGGCATAATGAAAGTTCGGTTTTTGATCAAAAAACTTGTCACTAATACAGGCCTGTGGTGTATTATCATGATGTTAAAACCCAATTATTTTCTTTCCAAATTTCCGGCAGTTTTTTTTCTTAAAGTTTCACGCGAATGCTGCATAACCTCAAGGTAATACTGCTGTTACCGGTTCACCTTACGACCTTTTCAACGATCTCTCAATACAATTTCGTCCACTTTCTAGACATTTTTGTAAGTGTTTAACAGCTTCAGAGAAAAATTCACCGTTAACTTTTTTTTTTTGCTCAGAGTTGTCTCACTGTAGACAACTATCAACATTTCTAGAGTTTTTGGGCACTTTATACCATTTCTTACAAAAAATTAATACAAACTCTACTCTATTATTTTCAACCGGAAAAAATCGCTAAGTACGCAAACACAACAGAAAAAGTTCTAACTAGAATGTACAGAGAGCGCGAAATTCAAAAACTCCGCTTACTTTTTGATCACATTTCGTACTAATAATTTAATTTCGTAATAATTAATAATATACAAAACAGATTATTTTCGAAAAAAGTTTTTCTTCATCTTGATGAAGTAGACAATAATTTTTCAATACTTTTTATATACAACCCATTTAAAGTTCTCACTACAGGGACTGGAGGCTTTCTCGCACAAGTAGAGATTTTAGGTTATTTACCCATCACACTAGCCTACTATGGTTTGGTGGATTCTTCATTACATTCTTATCTTATTTCTTTTAGTCTGATTATGTACTTATTATTTTGTAATAAATCCCTGCACCCTCAACATTGTGTCTCCCGCAACATTTTTTTTTGGAGAAACAACACTCATTTCATGAATACTTGTTATTTACAATGTAGAGATATACCTGTTTGTTTCATTAAAAATATTATTGTTTAAGCTAGGTTGTTAGGTCTACAATCAATGATACATTTACTAAAATATGCTATAACATGAAAACGTTTCACATTTTTATGGATGGCAGTAAAATTGTCGTGATTGTCAGAATAACGCTTTTTGTATGGGCTTCCGAAGTCGAGCTTAAAGCCATTATATTGAAACTGTCAATGTATTGCACAGTTTACCGTGCGGAATTCCTAGGTATCAGAATCGTAGATGGGTGTTAATAAAGCTTCAATGCATATCTTGGTGGTGCGGTTGCGAGCTAACAAACTGAGTGAACATTAAAAGAAGGAATAATTAATGGTTGTGGTTTAAACCTCATGCAGGACTGGCAAGCAATATGAATTGCGCATGAAAAGTTGATCATCTTGCGAAAGAGGCCGCGCAGGATTAAGTCAAAATACAACCTGTGCCCGGTTATTTGTAAAAAGTAGTCAAATTATTCGCCCAGGTACCCCACATATCACGGAGAATTTTCCGAGTACTTCGCTTCAAGTGCCAGGATATATCGTTTACGTTTCATGTATCTGTGACCCTTTACACGATGAAATAATCATGTCTGATTGTTAAATGAATAGTGTCCAGCAGGAAGTGCTGCACAAAGAACCGTAAATAAAAAGAAATATATAAAAATAATCGTAGTTAATTATAAAGTATATATTGTTATAAATTTAGATACGTTTGAATGAGCTTAGAAATTTTTAACAATTGCAGTAATTTATTGTGTTTATAAAAGTTTTGACCTATGTCATAAGAAATAGTGTAGTAACAAAAAAAATATCGTAGAATTGACGATAGAAACTGATTATATAATTATTAAATAGTGAATAGCATTCACTGGTCATAATCTTTTTAGATACATACTATCAGCGAAATTATTAAAAATTTATAATGATGTTACAATAATTTAATTTAATAGCACGTAAGACATTCGAGAAGATGCGGAATATGTTTTGCTGCCGCAATTTTAAAATACCTTGGCGTATCCGTCTCCTTAAATGTTATATTTGGTGTGGACATACAGGCGTATGCTGTCCCTGAGCTGGTCTCAAAACATTCTAAATGAGGAGGTCCTACGACGGGTAAACCAAAACTGCAAACTTTTGCAGAACGTCAAGATGAGAAAAGTATCTTACCTTACCTCGGCCACGTGCTTAGGCACGATAGGTACGAATTGCTTCAACTCATCTTGATGGGCAAAGTCGCAGGTAAAAGGAGTGTTGGTCGTAGGAAGAAATCGTGGCTGCGTAACCCACTGTTTCGTCTCGCAAGAGACAGGGTAATACGGTGAACTTACCGCCAACCTGCGCTGGACGGAGAGGCACGTTTAGAGGAAAAATAATTTAATAGTATAACAGTTACAAAAAAAAGCAGTATCATAGAAATTACTTCGGTTTACAAAAGCGCAGTGCACAATGAGTGCGCGTGCATGACGACAGATTTACTGTAGCAGATCCAACAACTTGCATTTTAAAAAACTGAAGTTTCATTCAAGCACAGTTCTGTCCAGTTGATGCAATACAGGAGTTATAGTATTTATAGGAATTTTAGGAAGAACTTTCATATTGTAATTGTGAGTTAGCGACAGAAAATTTTATTGTTAAACAATTTAAACGAGAACATTTATTTCAAAATATCTGTGAATATCAGAAGAAGCTATCTTAAGCGTCTGTCAGCAGATAAGAATCCTCCATCATCTCTGCCAATGTTTCTAGATAGGTGCTAAAAGAATTTTCGCGTTAAATCTTTTATTACACCTGTTCCATAATAATGTCGTTTTTAATTCCACATTAATATGTAATGACATAAAATTCTGTTGAAAATCCAAAATGACAGAAAAATATTTTTAATTAACAATAACCCCAAAAATTCTTTTAGAAATCATTTTACTTTCTCGTCCATATTTATTGTCTTTTGAATATGCAAAATTATTAATGATTTTGTAATTATTTGACGTAGAGGTAGACACATTTCTCTTAAAAAAATTATTTGTATTTTTTTAAACAGATTATTTTTAATATTTTGAATATTGCAATTATGTAAATGTAAAGTTAATGTCAAAAGATTTTGCATTAGATCACTGCACAGTTTCATACCGTTTCACAAGCGTTTCACGTGCACAGTTTCACAAGCGTTAAAAAACTAAATTGTCGACAAAATTTATTTTCTATCTACTATGAGCTATCGATTGTCTATAGGGCCGTAGATGGTGAAGAGCGCACTCCTGGAATAATCTTACTGCTCATGTGTTGACAGACGAAACACGGTAATGCTTTTATGGCGTCAAATGATTATGATATGAGGGTGGTAGATAGGAGTGTTTGAAAAAGTAAATTTATGTATACATTATGTTGTAGTTAGTTGATTTTAACTTTATATAAAAAGCTAGGGTGTAAATTAATTTTTTAAACACATATACATAAAAGTTTTGAAAAAATTATTCTTAAGTATGGAAACAGATAGAAGATTATTTTTTTCTTTTCAATTGCTTATATAAAATTTAATTCAGGTCACAGTTTTACTAAATACGTTTTAACCATAATTTAATTTTAATGTCATTGATGACAATATCTAAATTTGCGTTGTCTTGGCGTAAATATAATTGATAAGGGTATATCTAGGCATCTGACCCCAATAGCAAACTAATAATCTCGTTAGCCCCCCACAAATTCACCTCATGTTCATGATAAGGCAAAAGGTCAGTAATTGACACTTATATACTACTCTTTATATACTCCCTACACGTATATTTCCATTTCTTCAATGCTAAGTAAACAATCTCAAGTGCTATAATTAATTATGTTTAACAATACCTATTTTCAAAACAGGACTTATATTAGTCCTAATTCACTGCCAAAAAGTCTAGAATCAACAATATTCTTGCTTATGTTATATTTTCTAATATTTATTTATTTTTTGCTAATTTAAATTGCATGCAAAACAACATTTGGTTTTGAAGCAGTGTACCCTTTCTTTCTTCTTATATATTACCTATCTTTAAGATAAGATTTAAAGACTTCTCCACCTCTATCTTCACCTCTAGTTACATATTTTATATTTACTACTTTGTTTACTTGCGATATATTTTCTTCTATGTCACTATTACTAGTACACAATACACCTACATGAATAATTAAAATAGTTTCTCCTTCCTATTGGGGTATGTTGTAAGAGAACTCTTTTTAGAGTTAAGCTCGCCTTTGTGACACTATATTACTTTTGTTAAATAGTATTGTTTTATACATATCTGTATGTGTACATAAAGAATAAGTAAAATAATTAAATAAATATATTTATGTCTTATATCTTTTAACATATCTAAACACATGTAAATATACATATGAAAATAAAATAAATATGTGCATGTGTTTATGTACACATATTTCATAAAGATATTTTAATGCATCTATTTTCTTAACAAGATGGAGAATGCATAAAAGCATACACATTCTCTACCAACTACTTTTGGCATAGTGATTGGGTTTGTAGAAGTTGGATATTTAGAATAATATTATTAATCATATATAAAAAGATAATAAACAAAAATACATGAATGTAGGTTCATTTAGTTAAAAATTGTAGTTTATACTTGTAGTTTCTTCTTTCTGACAATCCATTATTAAATACTGTATTTTATTAGGAATAAACAAGGTTTAGGATATTAGTATTGGGTTTCTATTTGGTTTTATTTTTTACCTTATGAAAATTACTGTTGATTGCTCATTTACATGGACTTGATCTTTTTAATGGTAATACTGGGGGAGGGAATGCTTTTGCTTGAAATTTAGTCTGTTGGATGTATATATTTTCATAAGAATACGATTTTTTTTCCTCTTCTCTCTGCTTTTTTCTCTCCCTTATATTTTCTTAATATTTTTAGAGCTCAGGGATCGATGAAGTCTTCATGGCCATAATAGTGGCCGAAAGCAATAACATCAATTGAAAAAAAAAGTTAAGTTGTTATGGGCAAGTTTATACCTTACCATCAGGTTAACGCCTTGCTCGTCTCGTCGAATAAAAAAAAAGGAATAATAATAAAAAGTAATAAATAGGTAATATAATTAAATTTATTTTTCCTTAAGGTTTTGGACACAGAATCTGGTATTATTCCTCTATACGGATTTGTAGTTATCCAACGTTCTGTTTGTCCGAGACATGTCTGTAATCGAATAGTGGCTGCTCTATTGGCCACCCAATTGGAGTGTCTGTTTAAAACAAATTCTGATTAATGAGTATCATATTAACTCTATCCCTGTATTGTGTGGCATTTCTTTATTGTGGCCAATGATTTATCTAAAAAAGGCACTAATTCCAAAAAAAAAGATATGAACCATATCACTGTAATTATTTAAGATGTGTTTAGCTGGTTGTTCAGAAGGTGCATATTATTGTTGTATAAATGACTTTATCGGCTAACGGCGCGAAAACATGATAACTGTTATCAATAAATTAAATGTGTATTGTGTATTCTCTAGTTGCTATGGTGGTAACATGGGTGTGTCTTGATAACTAATTTCTCGGGCTGTGATTGGGTGATATATTTCTGCTAATGACGTCATTACTTCTTTGAAAACAAATTTGTTGTGATTTAAGAAGCCCTCTTGGTCTTGTTTTGCCAGAGGATATCGTCGGCCGTTCTGTTTTCCACAATTTATCGTCTTTTCGATGAAAATACGACATGATTTATTTAAAAACATGTTTGTTGCTCATTGCATACGCAGAATATTACTGGAATTGACAGCTTATGACAGCTTTAGTTTATGTATGACGCATGTTTTTAATGGATCCTCTTGAGTTTTCTGTTTATGTTTAAAAGGAATTAAACAATACTTTATGAACTTATTTGTTAATTTGATATTTTTATGTAACTAAATAAAGTGCGTATATAGATTGTATTTTAATAGATTTAAATCAAGGACTTTAAGAAAAATTCTTGGATTCTTATTTAATTTTTGGGCTTACGATTACGATGCCCTTATTGTTGTCTTTTGGTATTATAATATTTGTTGGAGTATTCAAATAAAGTTTACGTTTTACCCTATAATCTGTTTTGTTATACAATATTTAAAGATTAACATCCTTGAAATTGATATGGAATAGTACAGTGCATAAACTATTTGCACAAAAATCAAATTATTGTTAAAACTATATAGTTTTTTTATTATGCGTTTTTTTATTTTTATATTGCATAATGACGATAAAAATTAATTGCTGGCAGGTCTTTCATGTCGGAGTCTGTCTTAGTAGATCAAACAGTAGTGTATCAACAAGTTCTGCTTTGAAGAGGGTTAAGTATGTGAAACTACTGGTACTTTCAATAACTTAACTAGAGTGTTGAAAGTTAACATGTGTTTCAATGCGACGGATGTAATAAGGTGTAGTTTATATCATCCTAACTAGTTCATTATTATGTGTGGATGATTCACTTACAAGCAGGCGACCGCCTGATTTGCTTTGTGATTTACTTGTATAAAAAATTTAAATTTAGGGTCCTATTAAATTAACTTGTTAAGTGTATTTCATGTTTATTACTGTACAGGTTTTAATAACGATTAATAATATGGCGCACCTGTCAATTGTGTGCTAATTTTCAAAGGAATAAAAATTACAATATTAACACAAAAAATGTTTGCACAGATTAATTTATTAATAGGTGCCCAAGTGTGTGTATTGTTTGTCTGTATAGAAAAGTTAAAAAAATATGGTTTGGATGGAGACGTGAAGATGATATTAGGCACGTTGAAAGTTGTTACTACACGAAATATCGGACATTTAAAGATATCACGTTTGTTGGCATCGAGTGGTGTGATGCTATTACGTATGATGAGGCGGGCCGGGCCGGAGGTAAATATGTTATTGTGGCTGATAATTATCGCTGCTTTAATATTCCATTTAAAATGGGCTTCATACATTTAAACTAACATGTTTTATAATTTTTTTTTTAACGCGGGGGAATCCTTTTACGGACGTACCGCCGGTGCCCTGGGTGGGCCCGGAGGGGTGTGTGAGACTCGGCCTGGGCGGCCCCTACCCACTAAAACCTACCGTGAAAGCCATCAGCCGTTATGAATAGGATGCCCCGGATCTGTCAGCGACAGGGCACAACATGTTTTATACTACGTAATGATATGTTCTCAGAAAAACTTTCGTGGACTACCACCAACCCGCATATATAGTCAATGTGTTGAATAAATGTCTTTTTTACTTCGTGAGAGAAGCATCTTGAGTATCATCAAGAGGAAGAGTCTATAATTATAATTTTTCGTTTATAAACGTTATGTTGTCATAATATCTTTACATGTTGCTTTCTATATTTCAATTATATTCTTCGAATGTATAAAAACGGTATGCAGTAGTTAAAAAAAAAACATTATAATTATAATAAAATTAAATAGCTCCATGTTTCGTACATCAGTTATTGTTCTGACATTATCAAACAAGATTTAAAGCATCACGACATCTGGGCGTTTCTTTGACGTAAGAGCGTGTTACAGATATCGTTGGTATATATATTGACGTTTTCATTTGCCCGTTGTATTTTGTCCAACACTTATCTAAGCTCCTCACCTTGAAACTTCTCCGATATATTCAGACAAATTGTACATATCGACTCAGTAATTAATACATAATTGTGTTACATTATTCATATTTAGTAGCTAATAATATTTTTTGTACTAAATGTGTTGCTATAAAAATAACGGGATGTGCGATCTGTGTAGAGATTTCCAATATAACCTCTTGCAGAGTAAGATACTTATATTTACTTTTGTTTTATTATTATTACTTAAGTATTATTTATTAATGTTCCTTAAATGGTTTTGAGATGGTACAGCTATTTTGGTATATAAATATTTTTGAAAATTAAAATAGTTTTTTTTAGACAATTGTTTTGAAGTGGCATTAGTTTTTAAGATATTTTTTTAGATTTATTTGTTGGAAATGTTACTTCATTGATATGTTTAATAATTGATAAATAGTGATTGCATCAATAATAAGGGTTGATATATTTAAAACAAATTATTTGGTTTTAGATTTACTTAAGGTATTCCCGAGCGCTGCACCGAAGATCGAACTTGATAAATTCCACCTACAAGATGATGGTACCACAAATCTTTATCCACCATCGCCTCCTGAAGTTAAACCAAATCGCGCAGAGCTGGCGAACGATCTTCTGCAGCAGCTAGAAACTAACTACAAACAAGGTAAGCTGGAAATTTATTTTTCATGATTTTAGATATTGGCCTTTTTAAATAAATATTGTAGCATTTCTTATGAATTTTAGTAAAATAAGCAAATAATTAACATTCAATTTCTGGTTCATGAATTTCTTTCTAAATTTTATTTATTGATTATGGTGAATTAAAACTGGATTAGTATAGATGCAAAAAAGAAAGAAGTTGATTTTTTGTAGTAACGAAAGTGGCTAGCCGCAGGATGCTGAATGCTGAATCTTACCCATTTTAAGGATGATTTGTGAAAAAAATTCATTTGTATAAGTTGATTTTTTCTGGTATTAGAGATTAATAATATACATAAAAACATCCTTGTTTTACTACAACGTCTAACAATTTTAAGTCTAGAAAATTCTGAGAAAATCTGGAGAGATGTACCTGTGCCTGAGGAATTATTGTTATTTAGGGTCAAGTGAATAACAATTCGAACTACTTGCTACGGTTATACTTAAAAGTTTCAATTGAATCTATTGACTCCATGAAAGGTAATTTAGCACCAGAAAATATGGGAAAATCTTGCATTCATTAGTCTTCACTAAAGAAATTTCGGTTTGATTAAAGTTCCTTGATAATTAACATACATGTTTATTAGTTGCTAAAAAAACCCTAACCGAATTTAAAGCGTTTTATATTGATTATCACGGACACACCTCTCGGTCACGGTTTCCTATGCTATCTTAATATAAAGACTTTATCTGTTACGTTTGCGATAGTGATAGAGATTAATCTGTTAATGCCATTGATAACAATCGAAAACACTTTTCACGTCATTTTTGAGGCGATATCATGTATGATTCGTCCAATATAGTGCAATTCATAGCTGAGCATTGGCTTTTTTTATTTCCAGTGCGTTTTAAAATTCGGGTTTAAAAATTTTTTACCTCAGTAGTAATCTCTGGATTAAAGCAAATTTTGAACAAATTTACGAGTAGTACTTCAGGTTCGATCCATGCACCGTCAGAATGATTCAGTAATCCCATTTTACTGACCAAGTAGTGGTTTCTGTAATAGGGACGGTTTCACCGACCGGTCGCGGGCGATGATGATTACTTTTCATCACGGGAACTTCGCACGTTTGGCTACTTTACGTAAAAAAAAACACCACGTGATTTATAAAATACAATACATGGATTTTTTTACGCAACGTTATCAGTCACTCAATTATTTTGACAGTTTACCTCTTTGCTTACGTTTTCTCCCACAGTGATTGCTGTTTACTTTTTTAAGCCTAACAATATGATTTTTAAAATTTTTGTATGAATAAGTATATAATGTATATTACAGATATGCTTATCTATAATTCTTTATGATAACATTGTCAATTAATTATAAGTACTTAGTTTAAATCACTCTTAATAAGTAAATTTATCTAATAACTTAATAGTTATTCATGTTACAGAGAGTATGTTCTCGCTTAACGGTGAATGGTCATTGTTGTTGATGGTCATAATTTTTGATAAAAAAACTTAACTAAGTAAAGCGGACCATGGTTCCTACCTAATGTACAGTTCAAAATCTAATCCAACGGTATACTGAAACTCATCATAACGCATTGTTAAAAGTATTAAAAAATTGATGATGATATAAGAAGTTTTTTCATGGACAATTTAACAAACTTTGCTTCTTTTATCTGGAGATTCTATCATGTATTAAAGTGTGCCGTAATTGTTTCTTTTTGTCGCGGAGGATATTTTAAAGATAGCCTTCTTCTGGGGTGAAGTAAGGATTAAATGGGATTTATACCCACTAAAACCCCCTCGGTGGCTATCCTCGGTGCATTTCGGACGGCCCCGGAATCTTATATGGAACTCACCGGTGCGTACTGTAATGGGCTATATGCCAATTTTCATGCAGACATTTCTCTTTTTTTCCCGTGCTAACTTTGATCTTTCATGTCACCTTAACTAGAAGAGCTATAAACTTTTTACATCGGATTTCTTGTCTCCTAATCCTGTACTCCATTTTATCTTGACATAGTATGCATGCAGCTCTTTTAGTTTAGAAGTGTTATGCGTTTTAAATCACTGCATCATTTTACGCTAATGCAATCAGATGACAAACTAAAAAGCAGGCGCTTTCTTAAGTAATATTTCAGTTTAGGAGGAACTGACCTTTGATTTTTTTTTAAAAAGTTTTTAAATATTCTTAAAAAAGTATATATAAAATATTTAAATTTGTAGATGCATGTAATAATAATAAAAAAAACGTTTCATTGATAATGGGTTCTCTGATTAAGATAATATACAGTCATGTAAAAAATCGTATAATCATCATGAAGTATTCATTTTGATTCATACTATTGTTTTCGAACGAATCACTTTTTTCGATTACATTATATGACTACTACGTTATAATAGTGCATTTTGAAATCGTTCTTCACATACAACTATCAAATTAAATATATATATATAAATATATATTCTTTCTATTATCATCATTTGAAGTCCCACGTGGTACTATTAAGGTTATGTTCAAAATTTTTTAAACTTACTTTCGTTTTGTTTGTAATTTATGCAGCAATGGTTGTTAAATGCAATGCTCTGTGTAACTATGTGGTATATGAGAGGGAGCGGGGAAAGGCGGTAGAAGTCCAATGCGGTCAGTGAGCGCGCGCGCGCATGTTTGTGTTGCCAACCGAAGGGAGGTTGCCCGTTTTTCAGAAATTAAAAAAAAATTAAGGAAAAGTTAACTCTTTACGGGATTTTCTAATTATTTAGTCTTGCTTGTGAAAAACTTTTAAAGGTTGTTTAAAAACACAAGTAAGTCTTTAAAAAAATCAAAAGGCCCATAAAAATTAAAAAAAGTCAATTATTATGTAAACATGTTGTACCATTTTTTGAATTTATAATACGCTTTTTGTTATAACTTTTTATTCTGTACGATTTTGTTAAATGATTTTTTGAAAAATGCGCAGCACTTTTTTTTACAGATTTTCTATTATTTTTGCTATAAAAATTATTTTGGCCACGAGAGAGATTTTCTACAAGAAAAAGTGGAAATTTTTAGTTAAGTGAAGGGGAGAAGCTTGCTCGAAAGTTGGTAACACTAGTGCGCGAACTCAGTTGTACTGTGGCCCGCGTCGCGTTTGCAGGTGTTTACGCAGTAGAAATATACCCGTGACAATAAATTCGTGTCGAGGAACGTTCCACGGGCGCCCGCGCTCGGCACGCAACATATGCCTGCCGCCGTCGATGCGCCTGGACGTCGTTAGAATGAAGTACCACTATCGCTGCATTTGGAATAAAGAGATAGTGTTCAATTCACAAAAACTTGTTAAGAGACGTTAGATCGCTACCGATCTCTCAACTGAACTTTTCACGACGACAACTGCTCTCTACGAGGACTCGGACAGTTTAGATATACAATAGCACTGCCTATATAATCGTATTAAAAATTATTTTAAGATTTCTTATCGATAGCAGTAAGAACTGTATAGAGGACTTTAAATTTAAATTTCCATCTGGACATCGCGATGGCACTGACAGATTTCTATACCGGTACGTTGTTGTGAACTATTGGTTTCATGTTGTTATGATATTAATGACTTGTATCACATAGTTGAAAGTTATTCTCGGCGAACATTTTCAAGGTTGTCATGCTCTAGTTCTTGTCATTATTTATTGTTTGTGTTGCGGCACATGTACCTTGACGAGCAATCGTAAGCCTTGCAAGAAAATTCCTAAAACAGTATAACATAGTGAAACAATCTAAAATTAACTGCGCATATAAATATCAATTGTGATTCTTGAAAATGAAGCATGGAAAATAGGAATAAAACACTAATTAATTTCTGCTTTGTTGTAATAAATTTATTCATTGTAACAGTATACTAGCATGTATATAGTTTGATTGTATTAATTTTCATAATCATGTTGTTCTCTCACAATGTTCACGTGGCAGTTTGAGTTGGGGTCCAAGTTATAACGTGTGAGAGGCTGCAGCACAAGTTTGCTATCGGTTATCTTAAACGTTCGTTTATACGCAGCGTTCTTTACAAGAAACGAGCGTTTGTTTTGTGGGGGAATGGAATCTTTTGATACATGTACCACGTCTTATTGATAAACCAGTTCGCGCACTAGGCGACCTCGCCTTAATACCCGCCTAATAATTAAAGCGACGTATTGACCACTTGTTTTCAATACACATTGATACTGATTGTGATATATATTAGTCGACTGTTTACTTTGTCTTTTGACTCTTGTATGTAATGTTATAAGTGATATATACATTTAAAATTATATCAATATTAATACGTATTAATAATAATATCGTCTATGTAGCCACCGCAATACCTATTTCTGTTACTAAACAGTATCGTGCAAAGCAAACATTATTGTTTTCCGGTTTGAAAGGTGTTGCCACTAATGAAATTACTGGTGTGAGAGGTTTTAACATCATTAGTTTCAAAGCGATGAGTACGATTCGGTGCAATGTTTATCCTGACTTGCGCTACGTTATTATGAGTGGGCGTATCACTTGATATCAGGTGAGCTTTCTGCTCATCGCCTCACTATGTCTAAAAAAAATTTTGAGCTCATAATTTTTCTATCATCTTGATTTCTTCTATTATATTAATTAACGATTGATTACATTTATATTGTTGTACCTATTATTCCTTTTCGTAATTGTAGCAATATTATAAGGAAATTCTTGTAGGAATCATAGCATCACTTATCAAATAACTGGACGGCGACAGAAGCAGCGATTGTAAAGGTTTATCACGGGTCACTGCAGCAACCTGTGCTACTGGCAAGATATTTGTCTTTTACACACACAGTTGAAAGTCAACTTATTTATATACAATTAGAGCTTTTGTTTACTTTCGATAACATTCTATACTAATATAATATTAAAATAAGAAACAAGTTTGCCGCTAATTTATTAAATGTGAATAGTTAAGTTTTTTATATAGTTATAATATCAAAGTTATGGTTGTTAAGAAGTTGTTTAATCCCGAGCGTCCGTAAAATTTATGCTATTATACAAAATTTCATTTGCTCTGGGGTTAATGAACCTTAATGCAAATACTAAAATTATTCCCGTTATAATTTCTGATCAAAATTTTAAAATGGTAAAGTTAAGGATGTTATAAAATCTATATATCAATCGTAAGTCTTAAATTATTTTTATAATACCTTTATACTATATCGAAAATACAAATGTATACAATTTTATAGATATGAATGATAGTTTGTAATTCAATTTTGCTGGTACACCACTGCTACTAAGAGCATGGTCAACCGTTGGCCAATTACTTTCAATTGATTTTTGTGTGTACTCATTGCCTGCTGTGATTGCTGTAGTTAATGGTTTTGTATCACCCACTGTCCACAGTCTCATTATTGTTAACATGTTTATTGACGTCATGGAGAAGCCACAGTTTATTGACGTCAAACATCAATAAATTTTTGCATTTGTAATTTCATATTTTTGTTACAATAACGACGTGTCAGTGAATGATGGTCATGATACCAACGAGGGCAATGTATTGATAACAAAACGCCATTACAGTGCATATTTTTTACGCCCTTTAAAGTATGACCAATAACTTTTCAGAAAGATTCTTTAATATGAGATTGAAACAAAATATTGTTAAAACAAATTTCGATTGTCTTTTGTTTATCGTACTGATATATAATCTGGTATTTATGTTGATTAAAAATTGTGTAATGAATCTGTAATAGGCTCTGCTTATTTTAGATATTTTTTTGCAAAAATGATTAAGATCAAATGAATATCGTTCCTCGCCTTTATTGAGCTACATGGCCTTTTTTTTTCATTGAGCCAAAAGGTGAAATAAATGTCATTTGGATTTTTTAAAAAAAAGAAAAAGCAAAATTTTACAAGTTTCTTTGTGTTACTTTGTAGAGAAAACAACAAAAAATGTTGACATTTTTGTCGAAGTTTTTTTTTGGCGTGGATCATCTGTTCACGAAGAAAAAAAAAACTACTTTGCTTTATAATTATTCCGTCTCTGAAGCTAATGTATTTCAATTATAAATGTATATTCTGTGATAGTTATACGATCAGAAATGATTAAATCATGGACCGTTAATTTATTTGTGTCGCGTTTAGTTGTTACAACAATGGTCCGAGGTCTACGCGGCCTGTGTTTTGCGTGCAACATGAGATGTTTGTTGGTTCAGTCTATGGAGACGACCCGTCTTGTATCTTTACCATATCTTACCATATCAACTTTCGACGCATTTGTTAAGAATTTTGTACCTAAAAGCATATATACGATAGCTTGTTTTTAATTGTTCGAGTAATATTAACAGTTAATTTTGTGTCTATGTAATATTTCTTTATTACCTTTGCTGCTGTTACACTTCTCGCTTGACCTAAATATTACGTTGCCTATAATAGTTTATAATATTATTCCTCATATGCCAATTAAAGAAGTTTAAAGAATACTAGTAAGTTTATTAAGAGTTGTGATAAGATGAGTATCACAAAACGATGTCAGAACCGAGATCAAAGATCACGCGGCTGCCGTCACGTTCCGCATGAGTTTTGGAGTTATAATAATTATTTGGAATATGCGGATGGATATACTCTTAAAAGTTTATTCACATTTAATTATCTTTTTTTTGGTTTAACTACATAATTCATGGAGCTGGTAATAACTACCTTCCATTTATTAACAATAATAAAACAAACTATTTTTTACATATCCTTTTTTTTATAGAGAAAGTGACCAAACGAGCGAACAGTATACATGATGTGATATATACAATACGTATGGCAGACATATAGGGCTTTGAAGTGTTAGAAGTAGAAGTTAAGCTTTATATTGTGATATATTAATATATACCGATGCTGTCTGTGCTACGTACATTTTCCTTCATTTATAAAACATTTTGCTTTTAAAGTATAGCCATATTTGTTATAGGATTCATAGCCGCACAGATTTTTGAGTAATTCTTTTAGGTACTTATTCCAAACGCTGCTACTTGGTTTAAGTTAAGAAATGGAAATACTTAGAATTTGATTCTTAATTTTATAATAACCTTGCAAAGAAATGTACCAGACGAATTTAAAATTCATCATTTGTTGGTAAATGAAATAAAAATTTGCAATTTCGCGTGAAAAATCTAATTATCTGTGACCACGATAATAAGATTATATTGTAATCGTTTACCGTAGAATAATTGAGGTGCGCTGTCTAATCTGAATTGTGGGTTAGGGTCGATCGTGTCAAGTGTAAACTTTATGAACAGGATGAATATATTTTTACTAATTAAAAACAGATTTCGAGTAGAACAATTGCAAGATTTTGTGATATTCATTTAATTACTTGATCTCTATATAGATTGTGTATTTTTAAGGAAGAATGTATTGTTGCGTTTATATTAATTTTATAATGTTTTTCTTTACAGAAAACATCTTCCCCAACTGGCTTGAAGAGAAGGTGGACCTTCCTATCTTCGAAAATATCAATCAAGTGCCAGAACGCGTGGTGTCTACAATCCAAACTGTGCCGGTGCCTCCAGTACCCGCATACGATCACCCACATGTGGTTCCCCAGCCAACAGAAGAGCTCCTCCGTGAATTCGAATCGGTTTACGGTGCCGTAGAACTTACCCATCTTACGCCGCCGCAGAGTCCGCCTGGGCCAGCCACCCAACTGTTGTTGAGTTATGCCCAACATGCGCAGTACGCCCCACTCGCACCCGCGCTCCCTGTTCAAATTCAACAGGAACAATGGCCCGTCGCGCAAACCACTTCTGCGTTGCCCATTGAATATGATTGTGACCTACAGGCAGTAGATGACTTGGTTCGTCATCGCGCCGCTCATTTAGCATCACCACATGCTTCAGCTGGAAGTGTTAGCACGTCTCCTCGTTCATCTCCTCCATCTTCGCCGCGTTCTTCATCTACCGACGAAGAATGGTCTGCTCCGTCTCGGCCAAAACCTTACTCACGTAATGTAGACGACCGTCGTTCTCGCAAGAAAGAGCAGAACAAGAACGCTGCTACGCGCTACCGTCAAAAGAAGAAGGCCGAAGTGGAAGTACTGCTCAACGAGGAGCAGACCCTGCGTAAACGACACACAGAACTTGGTGACAAATGTTCTGATCTTCAGCGTGAGATTCGCTATATTAAGGGGCTCATGCGCGACCTTTTAAAGGCAAAGGGCTTAATAAAATAAAATCTTCACTCCCTCGTTTAAAGAGAATGAATATCGCCACCGCGCGATGCATGCGCTGGTTACTTGGAAATTGCTCAACAGGAGGTTCAGGAGCTCTTCTAATTATGATGTTATTTTTTTTCTATTAAGCTAGATAAGTCACTAGTACATATTTCTAATAAAATAACTGTTTCACATCGAGCAGCGTGTCACATAATCGCATCATTCGTTGAGGGACAATACATCATCATTTAACACCTTTTGTAAAGATCATTCAGGTGGGCGCTAATACTTCATTTATTTTTTCTTTTATTTAGAGGATAGGTTGCATTCATTGCAATGAAATAGAAAATTCTAAATCTAATTCCACTTATTTTTGTATAAAATGTTAAGTTCTGTAATAGTTTATTAATAATCAGAATTCTTGAACACTTTTTATTGCAATATATGGAATGCGACGGCGGAACTAATGGTGTTTTATTTCATTACTTTGTTCTAGTATTTAATTAAATGTAACAATAATTCACAGCTATTTACATTAAAACAATGGTACTGCATATTGTACACTAATAATAACAGTAAAAATAGGTCAGCATACCTTAAGCTGTGATAGATGTTTGCAAGTTTGCCGTGAAATATTAGTTAGTATACAGACATTATAGTTCTATTAGGTTATTTCTATTAGGTTGGGGAAAAAGAAATCCATTATTTTTATATGAACTTTAGGTATTTCACTATTTAAACAATTTAGAAAGAAAATGGCGATTTGGCAATACGAATAAATTATATTAAACTTTTAATATTTACTTTGAAATGGTGGTTAATTAACTATACTTTCATAAGAATAATAATTCATAAAATTAATAAATTGCGCAGCATGTTTATATTTCAGGGCGGATCTAATAACGATGTCATTAAGTAAGTTCGGGTTTTTTCCCCTAGTTCTCTATATTTATATATGCATAGAGGAAGGATTCTACTATACTTAAGCATTGTTAGAATCGGTTAAGGAAGTTTATAATATAAAGTATAAGACGTAGAAGATAATTTATAACATGAAATACCAATACGTCATTGACGTATATCAACTGACCTCAATCAAATGAAATGATTATTGTTGCTTAATAAATATTTACGGCCTGTCAAAGAAGTTAGTACGTAAATTGTTGGTTATTTTATAGATTAGGGTTTATTTGTTTATTATCATTGAAAAATATGTCACCGATTACAATTTAAACAAACAAGTTTGTCTTTACTTATATGCTTATGTAAAACGAAGATTAAAAAGTTCCTTACGAGCAAACATTAAAACGGGACATGCATATAATTATGATACAACTTTTATTAGATTTAAAAAAATATACCGAATTTTAGTAGAAATTTAATTGCGCTGAATATATACCTCTTAAACTTTAAAATTTGGTTCATTTGAAAAAAAGTTATATCAATTATGAAGTATATGGAAATAATAAATAAGGTATAAATCTTGATGACCACGACCAGTCTGCCAACATCGACGAAGTGAATCGAAGCAACGATCGAGAGGAAGAAATACGACTACTTGGGGTTGGGAGGAGAGGGAGGAGGGTGGACCATCTGGCAACCTCTGCTCATGGGACGAAACGCAGAAGCATGCATACTTTTATTTTACATTGGGTTTTACAAGGTCATGGTACTCCCGAGCGAACCGACCCGTTTATGGAGCGGCAAGCTGCTTGACTCTATCACTGTTAACTCTTAAAGTTTTAAGTTTTTCCTCTTCCTGCTTTTCTTTCTTTTTCTTTTCTACTTCCTCTTTCTCCTCTTTTTCTTTCGTCGGATGTTGAGACTATGTTGTTGGATGGATGGATGTTAGCTTAAGTCTTTATCTGTGGTTGACTACTTACCCAATTTTAAACCCAAGTTTGCGCGTTTACTATCAAATAGAATCCTTTTGCTGATTACTCTCGCTTTTGAAATACACCGCACATGAGGATTGGTGCAGCCATTGCGGTGGCCAGCACCTCAGGACGGAGTGTACGGAATGGCAAGCCGGGAAACGTCTTGTACGTTCTAATTGCCGGAAAGGCAGACCGGTGGAACCACGAGGCGTTCTACAGAGAATTAAAAAGTAAAGTAAAAAACGCTATTTATTTCTTATTAGTTTTCAGATGAACATTTTTATTATCTCGTTTTTGGCAGGAATACTAAAAGAGAATTGCTCCGCAAGTTGTTATGGGCAACGAAAAGGGAGAGGTGCGGCAAGACACATAGAGCGCTTTTTGCTCTGCCTATTCACATCTACAACAAAATTCGTCGTCCACTCGCTAAGGGAGTAAGTAGGTTTTTCCTGAACTCCGCAACAGGTGTTGTCCTGGACTTAGTCGCCGATCGCAATTCGACATCTGAGAACAAAAAGAGCGACGAAACGTAACACTACTGCTGCTACTGAATTAGCACCTAGCACATCTTACTTTGCCTTCGCAATTCCTATTACGTGTCCAAAGTGGACATATCACGTCAATTCTATCTCGGGTCAATCCTTATCATGTGTGTAACAGGGTTTTAATTCTTCCAGCACTTTAACTATCATTGGATCTTTTGTACTTAGCGCCGCTTTACCTACGTGTTTAATTTTAATATTTTTTTTATTACTGAAAATTAGTTTATTATAGGCGGACTTAATGCCCGTAGACATTCTCTACCAGTTAACCTTGAGCATGAGAGATGTAGCGTATCCGGCACTTTTTTAAGTTAAAGTCGATATTACTACATGTAGTAAAATACTACACAACGAAAAATGTCTATTCCTTTAGTGACTAATAACTTTGTCAAGAAGTGTACCTATCATTAAGATCGTATGTGTGTTTCATATTCTGAGAAATAAACTATTTAATTTTGAATTATATGTAACTATTTCATCAATCAAAAGTTCATCCTGGTCCCGTAGGGCCTTACATGATGTTGTATTAAATAAATATTACGTCTTAACATCTTGTTCTTCTGGTCATTTTTGTTCCTAACTTGACTATATCATACCAGACGTTTGTCAATGATTTTTTCAACAATCGCAGAAATTTTTAAGTTTTATCTGACGTATCTTATAGCGAAAAAATCGAACTGATATTTTTGTTTGTCTAGAAGAGAGGGATACTTTTATTTCTGTTCTTCAAAGGAATAAAATATGGAATGGATTGGAATTTACCAATACGCGCAAAGGAGCATTTTGGTAAATATTGTAAGGTTATCGAGATCTGTACTATTAAAAAATATATCGATCGCTGTCTTTTGATGGGTAATTTTCCGCCAGATATGGACTGCGCGAGCGACGAATGCTCACTTCTTAACATTTATAGGACCTCACTTCGAGTACAGGTCATGTAATTTGTGATGGCATCTTATATTGATTAAGAGTGTTTATTTTCGTGATTTCAAAATAAATATACAAATTATCACTATATCAAAAAGTTTGTAATAACAGAAATTTTTCCAATTGCGATAAATTGACCTGTACTTTAAATAAATATTTTTAGATATGAAATCTGAAAATAACTCGTAAAGACTAAACAAAAATTAAAATGTCACAGTTCAATTACGCATTTACTGTTCTAATCGAAATCAAAGACAAACTTGGAAAAATACTTATCAATATGTCTATAAATAAATTTACAGATTTGCGTAACAACGAATTGGGTATAGAAATTCATTTCTCTGTTGCAAGTGGATAGAAATTAAGGTACTGTACTAAATCTAATCACAAGTTATTTCTGATCGGTGGCATAGCAATCTTTCATATATTGTATTGTAATATAGTGATTCAACTCACCAACTTGAATTGGGCCATCGTGGTGAGAGATGGCCCAAAATCCCGTTATTGGAGAAGGCTTTTATCCAGCGCTTAACAGCTAATGATGATGATGATAGTGATTTAGTGGTAGTAGTTTGATTACGGTCAAATACAAGAAATAACATCAGTAAAATGGACATCTTTAAAGGTACTTTTTAATTTAAACATTGGTGACCCAAATACCCAAAAGGTAGTTAAAAATAAAAGAGAATAAAATAAATAGAAAAATCAAGGTACATCAAATTACTAATAGTAAAGTTAATAAAGTAGCAACTCTGATAATTTGCTATGAAATGTTTTCTATTTTTTAACCTACGAGACGACGCGGCGAGCAAGGCTTTTACCTGATGGTAAGTGACACGCTTGCCCATAACAACTAGGGTTCAGACAATGGTGTACATACCACAACATAGTGCTCGTCGCTTTGAGACATTAGGTGTTAAGTCTTATTACCGTAGTAATTTTACTATCTTGCAAGGCCATCCAAACCAGAACTTAGTAATGTTTGTACAGTACTGTTTGAAGGTAGAAATAGGAGTTTTGATGGTACGTAGCCGTACTTCCGCAACAGAGACCTACTTATGAGAGTATTGGGAATCTGCATGTCCAAATCTAATAGAACAGAGGGTAGCAATGTTAAGCATTATAAGACTAAAAGCTTAAATAACAAATGGAGAATAACACTTGTAATATATTGTGTTGGGTTCGTTTTATTGTTTTGTTAAATAATAAAAAGTAGATGTGCTCTACTAATAAACCTTTTGTAAAAACAACCACAAATACTTTTGAAGAATATAACGTGATTAATTGAATATTTTAATGTAGATAACATTACAATTTAAGAGGTTCATTATTTTCATGATTCGATTTTATGTTAATTTAATGCAAATATGTACATATTTATGATATTGATGTTTATAATCATACAAGTATTCAATAACAAGTGTCACATGTTCGCATCTATGAGGAAAACGTATACAAGGAAGATAATCTGAAGTACTGAGTATCATTTTACCACTGTTTTTTGTTTTTCTTAACTTAATCGAAGCATTTTTGCCGAATTAGATAATTATTAAGAAGATCTCTTGAAGGTTCATCTGAATGTAAGCTATATTTTCTTTAGAAGTTGAAAGTTATCTTAAAATTGCTATCTATTATAAACATAATAGATTTTTTAAAAAAGCGTATACGGGTTAAGTAACATTTTGTGCTTCAATGTTATGAATATATTATCACCTACGTTTTATAGACGAATATGAATGTTTTCAGATACTTCTTGTGGCTAAGACCTTAGGATTAGGCTTTAACAGATTGTGTCCTACATATTTGAAACAGATATTTAAGCCAGCAAATTTGTAAACAAAAATGCATTTTTGAGATGATATTAATATTCTTTCATAATTTTTATTATTTACAATAAAACAGTCGCTTTTCATTTTTGGAAATAACATTTTATGTTGTTAGTTTATAAAGTGATATAAATATTTTTTACATAACATGATAAACGAGGATTAATGTGATACAGCAGTCTTTCTCAAAGTGGGCGATAACGTCACCCTGAGGGCGTTGGAAACCTAGAGGGGGGCGTTAAGAGGCCCAAAAAAAATGGAGGGCGTTGATATGGGTTAGGGGGGCGATGTATAATTTGTAATTTCATTTACTTTATACAGTATATTAAATTTCTCAAAAAATTGCTGCACTGTTTTCGAGTAAAATCGAACCAGATATCCACAAACTTATTAAATATCATCAAATTCATCCATCTCATAATTTTTTTGTGTAAAATAAATTGTATATAATAATTTGTACAACATAAATTTTTTGGTATAAAAACGGAAACATATTACATATTTATATTGTTTCTTTTAATTCGATTAAAATATATTATTATTATTATAAACTTGGATTTTAATTGCTCTCACTGGTAAAAATTTCTAGTCAAGAATGTAAGTTTAAACATCAGAACTGACTAATATAACTAAATTACTTAAAGTAATGAAATTATGGTTTTTAAGTTTGAGGGGTGTATAAAAATGGTGGCGCTGAAAAATAATTGATTTCCAAAGGTGGCGGTAACGGAAATAAGTTTGATAATCACTTTTATACAGCATGATGCAATAATGCAAATTTGTAACGTTTAATAAGATCATGATGTATATATTAGCATGTCCACTTTATCTGTTAAGTGATAGTCACAGCGACATTATTTTTGTTATTCCTTAGTTATAACTCCCTGCATGAGTGTTAAATATTTAAATGAAATTTATGGTCAGAATTCTACTAAACTATTGGCTTTTCAGTATAAACTTCCGAACAATTATCTCTTTAGAAAATTATTCATCGCATGGTATGTGAACTTTTAGTGTGGTTCAATAACATATTTGATTACTAAATATTTTTAATACCTTTCATAAATAAATTATAGATGCCGTGGGCAATGGTACGTACAAACTTGCTGCGAACAAGGTTTTATGTTTTTTTTGGTATTTCGAATGCATTGCAGAGTGCCAATTCCATAACTATTTATCTTGTTTCCCTGAAAATTGTTAGAAATAAATAATTTGGGCCCTGAAAATGTTTTGACTTTCACGTCGTTATATTTTGCAACTAGATGGCGCTGCAACATACAAACCTTTTACAATAATACAATATACTAAACATATGAACTAGCAGATGCAATTTATGAAATGTTTTTATAAATACGAATTAAAAATACATCGTTTCAAAGGTAGGTATTATATTTATTTTATTGAAGTAAAGGAAACCATTGCTGATGTTAATTTGTATGTTTTTATAATAAAGAGATATGTTTGATATTTCTCTGGTATTATGTTGTGTATTGGAGACTACTTTATGAGGGAGAAGTACATACTAGGCCCTAGAGGGCTATTCGATCGCTTTGACTAAATGTGTTGTTATACTGCAGTTTCATAAAAAAAAAATTATATAATTCTCCAGAGACTAGTTCATTGCTAAAGCCTAAAGAAATTTCGCGTTCACCGCTAAAAAAGCCCCCTTTGTCGCATCGCCACTCTTCGGAAACACACACCTTTGTGCCAAGCCAAACATTGGCATTCTGGGCG
>DWLS01000179.1:0-37614 GCA_018246255.1 Pachliopta kotzebuea | reverse complement strand
CGTTGTTCCACGCCCAGGCATAAACCCAAATTGGTTCTGTGATACCTTGCTTTCTACTCTTATTCGTCTTTCTATCATATTTTACCTTATAACATTAATGGTTATTTCAGAGTTACTATTTAAAACATATCAACGTATAATTCCTGCGGTCTTTAATACACGATGACGACTACTAATAATTTTATTAGTTAGCTACACAATTAGTTGACCTTCTTAACTTAAATTAATTTACGGATATAGAAGCGGCGCAATAAATCTTAAATTCTTAGTACATAAAACTGGATACCATGGCAATTTTAAGAAGCGGAACTGAAGATTTGCTTTAAGTAAAGAAGTTTCTTTCTCTCGAATATATATTATCTAAAAACATCAGATTTTAAGATATCTTTAGCTTTTTTATTTATGATATATAATTTCTTTGTAATAGGCACCTTTCAATCTAAGTAAATTTCTGGGTTTCCTAACATTATAATAGAATCATTGCACTTTTTATTGGATAAAGGAGATTAGTAGATTAAAACTTAAATAAACTGCTAATCATTATGATCTTCGGCATGAGTTTATCATTGAAGAAATGTTAATTTGTTAAAACACTTAAAGTCAATATAGTCAATGCAGAACATTTTTGAAAGGGTTTGAACCTTGGTCCTTATAATTTCGTAGTTCATTCAGCATCTGATTTCGTAGCACATTGGTTATCCTATTTCATTGCAATAATAAAACTTACTTTTTAATTTATTTTAATCGTTTATTAGGTTATGCGGCGACAGAGTCTTTATTTCATATTAAGTTTTTTTTCATAACATATTATATTTCCATTTTTGTTCTTTTTTCGTGCATCTTTGCCGGTGGTAGGTTTCTTTTGTCGAAGACCGTCTAGGTAGGTACCACCGCAGCTCCTACTTTTACCGCCGCGTAGTAATGTGCAAACTTTACCGTGTTTCGGTTTGAAGGGAAATTACTGGGGTAACGAGAAAAGACACTTTAAGTCTCAAGGCGACAAGCGCAATGTGGTGCTATGTATCTTAATCAGCCCCATGTTCCTTTGGACAAGCATTTCATGACGTATAAGGAAAACCCTATTTTCATGAGTGCAACCTATTAAAAACGTAAAAATACATTACATTTTCCGTCATAGAAAAAAATGTAAAGATCGTTATCACGGAACCGGCACTAAAGAGAGGCATGAAACAGACAAACAAAATAAATGTTCTGTGACGCTAATAATAAATGAACGATATCTGGCACAAATATTTAGGTGTGGCTGCCTCATGGTTTTTTTGTTTCTTTCAAATGGAATTATTTTCGATATCATCACAATTAATATAACCTGTAATACTCAAGTATGGTCTCACACTTATAGAATTCAACAAAGAAGCGGTCTGAGTTCAAGGTCTTGAATATTACGCAAGTTTTAAAAGATAGTGCGACAGTTAATGCGGACATATATAGTTTACTTTAAATTTGAAAATATTTATGAGTTGATAATGTTATTACAAAAATTTTGCTATTCTGCACATGTTTAATAAACAGCATATGAATTAAACGTATAGGTTTTCTTGTATATAATCCCTGTTGCTTCATTCTTTTCAATTATTCTGCTACTCGATAAATAGCAACTTTTCTAGTCTTTTCTCCATTTAGTTTGCATTTTTTTTATATTTACTAAATATTGATGTCATGTATTTACACGTGTTTTATAAGAAATTGAAAAAAAAACTAAATAAAGGATTTTTTAAATATTTTTCTAAGTAATCAAATTGAATCAAAACTGAGCATACTTCTGAAACAATTCAAGATGTAGTAAAATAATTCTGTACAGATCGGACTCTAAATAATAATTATAAGCTGTTGGTATTCCGTAATTACTATAACATCAGGACATTTATTATCTGTGACCTTCTGTCAATATAGGTGTTGTAAATTTAGTAACAGTCGATTTTTTTAAAGGAATATATACGAAAAATCACATACATTTTTTACTCAGTACTTAACAATGACCGTTATAAAGCAATTGTTACAATATGTTGTAGTAGTGTAGTTTATTAAAGTATTACTAGATACCTTTTTCTCTATACGTACTCTTAACGAGTGTTATATTAGGATAGCAAAAACACAAATCTCCACGAAAGAAATAGGCATTTAAAAAACAATCTTAAAATATTATACAACCAGGTTAAAATATTCACAAATTCTTGACATTCTTGGCAAAAAAGAATATGTAATTAAAAATTAAGAACTAAATTTTAAAAACAAAAGTAGTACAATTTATTACCTCATTTCATTGAAGTAGTAAAAAATGAGATTTAAATGGGTTACTTGAATTAGTCTTTTGTATACTTTTTAAGAATTTTGGTTCAATTTTAATGTGCTTATATTAGAAACTAATACGATTCTATAGTAGTTATTCATAAATATACAGTAACGTTATTTTCTGCCACTTTTAATTGAACCTAAACCGTTATTACAATAAATTTATAAAGAAATTAAATTTAACAGTTACTAAAATGTCAACCAGATTGATTTTAAATATAATTATGTATATATTACATATTTATCTAATTTTATTGATTTACAGTAAAAAGTACCGGTTTCAGTCGTTACATTATCTTGTTGGTGCTAAGGATATACGAACGAAAAAAGATAATAAATTCATACATATTCATACACTGTTACCGTTATAACGAAAGTTTTAAAATTGTTTTTTTTTTCTATCTGATATACTTATACAGGTATCACGGGATAAATCAAGAAGTCCGGATATGACGAAGAGTTTTCAGGAAGATCAATGCATATCTAGCGGTTGATAGGGTAGAAACCTAATGATGATAAAAGGCATAGCTTTCCAGTGGTTTTTCTTTTTGTATAAGTATCTATATTTCTAGTTATGATTTGAATTTAAGTCATAAACTTTTAAGGAATGTTTAAAATATTTTCTCGTATTAATTATTGTAATATCAATACTCAATCACATTAGATTTAGGTGTTTCTGAGGCTAAAACACACGAAGGCTAAAAAATCGAAGATTTCATAGAAAATATCGCAAACGAAGAAAAATAAAATAGTAATTACAAAAATTCAATTAGATTTCTGTATTTATATATTAATACTAATTTTAAGTACGCAATAATACTTAAATTGTTATCTTTTTATATTACAGCAAATTTTTATTTTCAATAACACTAAATTAGCAAACTTTTCCACAAATCACGTCGCAAAATAATTTTTTTAACCGACTAAAGATCTCATCGATGAAGGTTCTCAACTCAAAGAGTACTTTTTGCATAACTTTTAGCAGAGCGACTCTCAACAATGCATTTCTTTTTCTGATACTCTTTTGAAACATGAAGAGACTATTCAAACCTACTGCAATTACGCTTAAAAAGACCATCAGGTAAAGTTTCTAATCCAGGGGCTGCAGCGGATGTGGATACAGTCCGTCGTATGCTTTCTTACTCGTATTTTAATTGAAACCTACGGGCAACAGCTATAATTCAAAAGGGAGGCAATTCCTTCTCAGACACTAAGACGAGAACGTACATTGTCGAGGTAGCTCTGATGACCTAAGGCATTGTCTTTCCGTTTCGGGTGCTGTAAAGGGGGTGCACAAAACGAAGAGGATGAACATCATCCAAGTATAAATCCTTTAATAACAAAACTAAATAACATTAAACTTTCACTAAAACCAAATAAACGTTTATGGAGAAATTTTAGAAATTGATTATGTTCTGTTCACGAAAATCGAGTAATGGAATTTGAAACAATAATACAAGAATTTGAAACAATATAACTACACATAATAACAACAACAACAATACACATGGACCAACGAATTTCCGGTACCATCGTCTATGATTTCTACCACTAACGCTATGATTGCAGAAAGTTTTAAACCGCATTCACATTGTTAAGATAATTGTCTCAAAGGAACATTGATCTGGTCGTATATTAAGAGATTCTTTCAATGTTGGTTAGGACTTCAAAGGAATAATCTGTATTGTAATTCAGTGGCGAACAGTTAAAAAAAAAAGTAGATTATTAATTTTCATCAAATGTTAACTTTAAAACCTGTTTTTATCTCTCGTTATTGACTTATAATCAAAAAGAACGTTGACCCTTTTAATTAACAAAACGGTTAAACCGCTTTGTACTTGTAGACAAGATATTGTATTTAAAACTTTTGCGTTTTTATATTAAATATCCAATAAATTATAATCCTACTAAAAGTATAACTAAAGAAGTCTTTAACTTTTAATGTCAACTTTTATGTATTTAACAAAACCGTTGATTTTTTGCCTAAAGTAATTATAAATTGAATAAATGTACGCGTATTATGGTAACCATAGAAAAATACTATATACGACTTTATTGCCAAAATAGATAGCTCAAGTGTTATTTTAGACACAGTTCCTCACTTAAGCATAACATTATTCAAATATTATTGCAATTCGCTGTCTAAAGTGGGTGGTTCTATGGACGATATAAAAGCCTGCGCGGATTTTTTTACCCGCATTCGAACTAGTTCAACGAAGCTGGCCAATCAATAAAACTTAAAATGAAATACGTTGTGAGTTTATATTTTAAAATTTATTTAAATTTATTTTCCATTTTAGTTAAATATCGATAACTCAACAACAATGTGAAAAAATTGAGAAAACAATGTTTTAATTGAATTTTCTATGTTAACAGGTCGTAATTCTCGCGGTGGTGGCTGCGGCCTGTGCCCAAAGCCTGAGCTCATCCACTGCTAAACCATCCGTATTCAACAACTTTGGTTTCCCTCAGCAAAACCAAAACTACCGGTACAACAACCGTTACCAGTACAACCAATACCCTGGACAGTACCAACCGTACCAATACCAAGGACAATACCAGGGTCAATATCAGCCATACCAATACCAGAACCAATACCGTAAACCCTACCAACAATACAAACCTTTCGTTTCCTCCACACCCGCTGCACCCCTTCGTCCAGTTGAGACCGTAGTGTCCGCCTCTGCTTCTGCTGCCGCACCCTCTTCAGCTTCGGCATCAGCATCCGTAGAATCACCTGCTCCCGTACCTGCAGTTTCAGTTCCAGTCGTCGCTACCAAACTCATCTCAGATGCCCGCACCGCGTCCGTTCTTAAATACGGAAATGAAATCAACCCCGACGGCGCTTTCAACTACTTGTAAGTTTGTACAATATTTTAACAAAATTAATAAACATTTTTGTAAAAGAATTTCACGTATGTCGCATTAAACTTTCAAGATGAAGAGGTTATACCATATAGACTAATTTAACAGTACTTTTGTTTTTAAGCTTCGAAACTGACAACGGTATCGCCGCTCAAGCACAAGGAACACCCCGTAACTTCGGTGGAAACCCACCCGTAGTCCCAGATGTTATCCAGGGCTCTTTTTCATGGGTCGCCCCTCAAGGAGAAACTATTGGTATTACATACGTCGCTGACGAAAACGGATACCAACCCCAGGTAAGATATAAAAGTGCTTTAAAAATTTAAGAGTACATTTTTTGATTTTTACCATTTATTAAAGGAGTTGTGCGTTGTATCTTCTTGTTATCTTAGTATTTGCCATCTGGGAATAATAATATTTTGTTTCGTTGATATTGCAGACTATTATTTAATTAAGATTTTGTTTTCTTTCTAGGGTGATGCCATCCCACAGCCACCAGAAATTCCCGCCCAGATTGCCCGCGCTTTGGAGTACATCGCCAAATACACCGCCAGCCAGAAGTAAATGAAAACTCCTTTATATAGGATTCACACCGGATTAAAACAAATTCCTCTTAACAATTAGGATTAATTTAATACTCATTGTGTCATATGTAATAAGATGTGATACGTTTTCAAAACGTACTACGTAATAAAATGTACCTTTATAAGAGATACAATAAAACAAGTTATAGATAACTCTCTATGCAATTCTTACCTTTGATCTACTGTTTTGATTTAGATTCACTTGCGTAGTTTAAAATTATAAAAAGTGAAGTAATTTAAATTGTTTAAACTACTACTCAAAGTTTAAAGTAGTTATAATATTTTTCAAAGATAATAAAAAAAATGTTTTGGGGACGTAAGTAACCTTATGACATTGTTCATAGTGCAGGGATTTCATTTTGGAAACCTAACCTTCGTGTTATATTATATAACATATATTAGTGATACATTTTTGGTGGGGCGAGAGAAAAATTTTAAGATTAATATAGTTTGATGAAGTGAAGAGACAAAGCTGGTAATAGTGGTTGGATAAATTGAGATAGAAATCACACAGTTATGTGAAGGACAAATCAATTATACGATACTATATATTATATGATACACAGAACTAAAAGAACGAAGAATAAATGGTTAAAGTATTAAAATTAATCTCCATAACTTAATACCATTAAACTATCTTAAAGGTCAAACCATAAATTACCTTTATTATTTCTTTTTTGTATTTATTTTAAAACCTTGACACGTTTTTTTTTACTAAATGGATATTCATAGTCATTGTAATTTCTTTTAGCGTATTTTAACGTGGTTAGATATCAATAGCTTATGTTATCAATTAAAATTACTTTGTCAAATAAGTATTATAATCGATTAGCAAACTTTTTACGACAGGGAAAAAATTGCTAGAGAGGGCTGATTTTCTTTCGTTGGTCGACTAGTTTCACCATTATTACTTAAAAAATTCTGAGTACATTTTCTTGATGAAACAAATATAATCACTAAAATAAAGATGCAAAATATTATGCAACGCTAACAAAAAAATGGTCGTAATGAGAATCTTCTCTATATCGTCGGTTAAAATGGTAATAATGAATTTGTCATGCCAACAATTACCAAATAAAGGGACAATTATGATAACATGAGTGATAAATATATTTAATGATACTAAATATATTATATAGGGTGTAACGGGTCCTACACAACCTTTCACGAGACCCAAGCCAACCTCACCTGCTCGTGATGCACTCTGCTAATCACCAAACGAGGCTCTGGCTACCCGCCAACCCGCGTTGGGCCATCATTGTGGGCAACGCCCCAAATCCCGCTCCCAATATTGAGGGAAGCATACGTCCAGCTGTGAACGTACGTCGGTGGATGATAGATATACGTAAAAAAGTCGGAACTAAATTTTTTTTAAATTAAAGGCAGCTTAATAATTTTTTTAAAGCTTTAATTTAAAAGTAACGAACAAAACATGAAAACATACAGATTTTTTTGTGTACCTTTTAATTTCTGATTTAAAAGATTTATTAAAAGGAATCCAAATTTTTTGAATTAATTAGTTCATATTATTTTAAAATACTTCTTGTTTTTGTGTGTTAAATAAATGACCGAATACTATAAAAGCTGTACTCAAATACGTGTTTTTTTTAAACTTGCTAAGTTATTCTGCATGTAAATATCTCACTGCGTAACCTCTTTTGATTTAGTACCGTACTTACCTTGAAAATAAATTTTGTTTTCGTGTGAAATAGTTTTATTTGAATGAAATAATTTTTAAGGTAAATCATTGTGTATATTTCATTATAAAATGCCAATTTATAACAAATATTTAGAAAATAATATCAACCTGCAAATAATAAATAAAACGTTGTTTTGAGCTTTATAATAATAAAAGTCGGAGAGAGATTTCAGACTATCTATCTTTCTATAAGGTAAAATATGTCTGTAGCGTAATCCGAGTTAAAGTCAATAGGGAAATGTATATGATTTGCGTACAATCAAATAGATTAAAGGATTTTTTATTTTATTTGTGCGAGAAAACATATTTTTAAAAACATCCAGGAATTGAAATATTTGATAAACGACGCGCGGTTGTCTAGAGGAGCCTATTAAAGCGGCAGATTTTATTACGTCATAATGGATCATTACCATGAACCGTTTCGTATTGTAAAAACGAAAAACGTCATAAAATTACATGATGAAGCAAGTCAGAAAAACTTTACCATTTACCAAATCTCACATAGTACGTGTATCGGAGAACTAAAGATCTCCGTTTTTCAAGACAAGCGTTTATTTCCCTGCGTATGGATGCAGTTAAAGAATATTGCGTTCTAACAAAATGGTGGGAATTTATAGTGGTCTTCTTAATTGTCGTTATTTTCAGATTATGGTTAAATAACAATCAACCTGAAAATGGTAAATTGGCTTCGTCCATAGTACTTTATTATATTTTAATAGCTGAAATACAACACCGTTGTTATAACAATCAAAAAAGAAAGAAGAGATGAATAGGTTTAACGCATTCGTTTTTTTGAAATGCTATTTTTAGATAATTAAAAAACGCTTTATTTATAAAATGTTGCAGATCTATAAGCATTGTTTATAAATGTCTGGTTTTTGCTGTAATGCATAAACTTGTTGACAGATACAAATATTGCTACGATTCGGCTTGCAGTCTATGCTAATTTAATTTAACTTAAATTCAATATATGCAATCGGACCATTATGTTTTATTACGAACATTAAAATTTTATTCCGTAAGATAACATAGGCCTTATACATGATTTTGTAAAATGGCATTTTCGTTAATTTATTGTAGTAGTCAGAATTAAAATACATAGCCATATTACATAAAACGAATAAAAAAAATTTATCTTTATTCTGTAATTAAAGATAATATGACCTCATAATAAATTTTTTTTAATTTATTCAATCAAACTATCAAATATTAAACACTTTCATCACCATCATGTAGTGCCTTTTTCAGATTGGATTTCAGGGACAGATTGAACAGTATCGCAAAAATATTTAACAATGTATGAAGCATGAAGTACAAAGTAGGAATTTCAAATAGGTTGATGGAATAATGTATTTCATAAATGATATATATAAATAAAGAGTTGAATGTAAGAAGTTTCGTTAGAATCAAGGTTTAAATAAACCAGTACGTCGACTAAAATATATAGGGGTCACCAAATTTATTCAAATCGTTTTAGGCGGGTCGTTTGGCTGCTAATAAGACAATAAATCCTAAAGAGAGACGTATCGCTCCGCCAGTTGAGATGTCCTTGGTTTTTATAGGTGTCATATTATTTCAAGGCGACGCTCTTTTCAATTGACGCATGTCTGTGTACTACTTCTCAGATTTTAGCTAGGTAAGTAAAAACGAATAATTACAGAGATAAGGAAGGTCCATATATGCCCAAATTTGAAAAAACAGGACCCGAAACATTTGAAATCAAGAATAATTGGTTGGTAGAATACGCCTACAGTCTTGAAGTTCGCTTTTTGTATGTCTGTGTCAAAACGTTTTTAATTTTTTTTGCATAACTGGTTTTTGAAGATAAATTAGCTGGATTCTCTTATGTATACCAAAAAAAAAAAAACGCTTTTTTCAGTTCAAAAAGGTCCATGACAAGGTCGCTGTTGCAATCTGTTAAGTAATCTTTCTAAAATAGACTCAGTTTTGCATTTTTATTTTTTATTTCAAATTCAATTTAGAACATACGATGATGTAATCCATTAAAACTAGATTGCGGCTTTGAGTGGGGGTTAATTAGTTATTTCCTTAAATATAATTGTGTATATCGTTTTTTACAAATAGGTACCTATAATGGAATAAAATATACAAAGTATCCTGGAAACAATTAAATTAAATAATTAATAAAGAAGTGTTTTACTTGGATATCTCAAAATATTTTTTTAACGTCGTTGGTTGATTGGAAAGCTCGTAAAAAATTTGTACGGAATATTATGTTTTTATTTAGGCACACTTTTACTATTTTATAAATTTTCGTTACAAGTTCGGAGTACGCCATGAGGTTATTATTATACAGTTTCAAAAATTAATTAAATACGAACAAATGTGTGTTAAACATTAATTACAATTCGTATTAATATTTCTACAATAAAAAAATTAAAAGCTTTTAAGTGTTGTGCTCTTTCTTTTATACTTTCTTAACTTAAAAAAAACTATTGTTCATGGACTTACGATATCGCGTTTATTGTTACAATTGTTGTATTAAATAAATAAAATGCGAACCACGGAGAGAACTCTCTTTTCCTTATCTAGTAATAAAAACATAAAAAAATAAATTTTGTGTAAGTGAATAATTTTATTTTCCAATCTGTGAAAATAATTGATTAATATGAGATTTTAATTTAAAGGCCTTTCTTTTATAATCTTGCAGCACATTGACTATTGTATGGTTCATCTGATCTTTATGAAAATTTCTATATCAGAGCAATAAAAATGATTTCACTATGTGCAGCAAACACCCTACTCACTGCCGAGCTCAAAAAGAAATAAAAAAACTGCTTAATCTTTGTATGATATCCCCGGCTCATGATCGTGATCACGAGCTATCAAGATGTTATACCATCCGCGTCAGTTCACGACCTTAACATTTGTGTCTGCGGAGTGCTGCGGTATTTACACTGGTCTTGCTGGGTCTCTTAATAATGAATTATGCGCATGTGCATCGTTGGTGTTTTGGCTATTTAATTAACACTTTAGAAGTTTATTCTTTTAAATTAACTGTTTTTTTAACATTAATGTTTAAAAACATAGAGCATAAATGAAATATTAAATAACTGATACTGTTTACTGGTTTAGGTAAATAATAATAATAATCATTTATTTCAGACATAAAATCCATATTGTTAGTACATGTGCTTATAGCTACGTTAGTAATTAATTAATTATACAATTTACAAATTAATAATACACAATATAATAATTAACACATTAAATTAAAGAACCCGTAACTAATCCTAACCAGTGCTTCAATATTGAGCAGTCAAAGCAGGAAAAGAAAAGAAAAAGAAGGACCCAGATTATCAGCAACGATGCAACTCTTTTTCCTTATAAGTATTAAAATAAATTTCTTCTATCGGCTGATATTAGTAAAGATTGTTGAGTGGTGGCTAATGATTGATTATTTATTCATTAACATTATCACCCACAAGAAACTCCTCTCTGGAGATAACCCTCTTTCGAAGATGTCCATACCGATCGATCACTGCCTGCAATCAGCGGTTTCTCGATACCTCTGCGAAATCGTCGTCCCACATTGGGATGGGTACACAAAATTGACAGTAACACAAACTTTTCGATAAGATTTTATATTTATATTTTCACATTGAAAAGCAGTCATTGAAAATAAAACTTTGATTCCTCACAACGTTGTTTTCAAAGAGGATGAACAATTTTTTTTCATGTAACACTTGCATACCAGGTATGATCATATTTAGACCACGTAGAAAATGACAGCAACTATTAACTAGAGAGCTAATGTTTACTTCTTCTACTGTGATAATTTAACATCTAACATCACTTAATACCAGAGCTGTACAAATTGAAATCATTTTATAAAATTTAAGTAGTTTTATTGAAGACAAATATATTACTTTCGCTTCTTTTTCAGTCTTACTCGCATAAGACATATTTATGAATTATTATAATACATTATTCATGAGTTATATTAGTTATATATAACATTATTTAAAAAGCCGGTAATAAAAAAGAACTATGAACCAGTCGTTGATATAGTTTAATATTTTTTATTGGTAAATTCCGCTTAACATCTGTGAAAGACAAGAAATAACTCAAAAATACATTATACTTTGATAAGCTATTACGAGTTGTTTAGGTTTCTAAACAAAATTAACAAATGTTTAAACCACCGTTTTTATGGGGTTTTTTTTTAGAATGGGGGATACATAAATACAAATATATTTATATACCGCCAAGTAAACATGATACAATGTTGAAATGTTACTCTTTTATTATATGATGTGAATTATGTTCATTAGTATAATATTGAAATATGATTCGATAGTTCTAACAATGTAGACGTGTCCTCTTACGTAAAATGAATACATCATACATGTTATTTAAAACTTTAAAAAGTCGAAGTTCATTGGTCCGCTGGAACAGGATGTTCTCGGTTCCATCAAGTTTCTTGTACAATGAGATGAATAAACTGTTAATTTAAAACCTAATATGGGGGGAAGACCTCGTCGTTAAGTTTGTCTCATTTTAATTTTATGAGGCATCAATCGTTTCTGTATACTAATATTGATATAGTATGTTTTAATTCATATACCGTTAATTGACAAAATATGGACACGATGAATACTTCTTCAATTCATAAAGATCCTTAATGTTTTTATTAATAATGTTCTCTTTTTCAATTAGTAATAGTTTTATAATACAATCCAGTAATGTTTTTTAGCATATCAGTTGCAAAGAGAGATTTCATCTTAAAAAATTAAATTTGATCATCATTTCAACGTCTCGCCTTCTGTCTGTTTGTTTCCTGTATTTTATTTCACTTTGCCCACATCGATGTCTATGTCTGAACGTGATTCAATTTCTCCATTTGATAAAAATAAGAAAATAATAATTGTCAAATCATTATAACTAAGATGGTATTTATTTTAGAGAAAATAAAGTTAATATTGATTATGGTATTATAGTTATTAACACTTTATTTATTAGATAGTATACTAGGTTGAAAGATATGCCAATATGAATTAAAGTGTTTTTCTATTCTAGAACAAAGAAAAAATATGAACAATTACCAATGTTTAATATTTTAAGTAAAAAATTAAAATATTTAGTGACAAGAAGTAATAATAATAATACACAGAATACTATCAAAATAACGTTTGCCGTTTGATTTATGTAAAAGAAACTTGTTTTGAATAAAAAAGTATAAAATCAAAGCACATTGCCTGATATCATCCTAAAAGTCTTCTTATGAAACTTTATCCAGTGTTTATGTCTAATGATAATATATTCAGATCACCCAGAAGTTAAATATTAAATCATACTTAAAAAATCAAAGATGATGCTGATAAATAAAGAGCGACGGCGACAGCGTTACCGTCCAATTATGATGTGAAAGTCTTGAAGAGGAGATGGAATTTACTTACTAATTTTAAATAAAATAGTCATGATTGAATTAAAATACACAAGCCGTTATTTAACCACTTGACACTCACATTTTTTCGGAATTGTCGGAATAGTAGCGCACCCTTGCTGCAACCACTGAAATCTATAATATGTTACGTAGAAATTACTCAGGTATATTCAAGGTTCATCACCATTTTTAATTCGGGAAAATCTGCTAAGTAATGTTTAAAAGTTACATGCCCGGACCTGGTTCGGGCATGCACGGGTTTGACACAAAGCCGCACCCGACTAGGTTCGGACATGCACGTCAAGTGGTTAATAATGATATTACCGTTTTCAGAAGTACCAATGCCTTTATATGAATATTTCATTGGAGTGAAAGAATCAATTGCTATTATATATCTAATATTTGAGAATGGTTTCTAACATATTTCAATTTAATTTATTACGTCGGATAGGTTTCTGTCGCCGCAGACCCATAGGCATTACCGCAGGTCTTATTTCTGTCGCCATACAGTAAGACAGTAACCTCGTTTCCTGCGGAACTCTATGTCGCTTTTCTAAGTCTTTACTTCTTAAGATACCAACGCATTCTTCGTAACGGTACAGTGATTCATTTACAGTCAAAGCAGTGAAGCTCTGGAATGCTCTTCCTCGTGATATCCGTGTCTGTCCTTACTTATTTATCTTTAAGAAGAGAGTTAAGGATTATTATCTTTATCTCTTTTTGCATATTTTATATTTACTACTTTGTATGAATTTTATGTATTTGCTGATTTATGTATATACATTTTTTCATTTTCCTTATATGTTACTTATTACCTTTCAATGTATACCCACACAAATAACTAAAACAGTTATTTCTATATGTTTGGGTATACTGGAAGAGAACTTTATTTATGAAAGTTATTTTTAATAATTATTTTTTATGTATATACATGTATGTATGCATTAACGAATAAATAAATCAATAAATAAAAAAGTAACTTGCAAACATTACTGTGTTTCTCTGTAAAAGGCACTGAAAGCTAGTAAAATTACTGAGGTAATGAGACTCTAACATATGTCCCAAAACCACGAGCGTAATATGGTGCTGAGTATATTATCTTAACCAGAGCCACGTCGTTATGGACAAGTGTATCACTTACCATAAAAGAAACATTATTAACCAGATAAAATAATTAGAATTGCTCCTTAAATTATTATATGTCGTAAGTGACACGGTATGTATTCATTTTAATATTGAAAGGCAAAATGTGCAAATTATCATGAAATCTAGAGATGACACCGTTTATTATGTCAAAGTTCATACGATTATTTATAGAGATACGCAGTATATGCTGTTGATTTTATTTTATTTATTTCAACTATTGTTATAGAGTTCAAATAAATTACAGACAATAAGGGCAAAGGACAGGTGGATAGACGAGGCCATACGTATAGGATTATAATATGCTTTGTGATGTTCCAATGTAGGTAAAGTTAATGCCACACGGTCACAGCACCGAGTAATCGTCCGTTACAAGCCTCAGTAAAATGTCAGCGTTTCTCTAAATATCTTGCTTGTAGAAACTTTAAGAAATCTCCACATATTCTATTAATTCAGCATCCGCAAGAATCTTGTTATGTTAATGTTCTATAAATTGTAAATTATAATAATTAGATACGATAATGAACGCAAATAATACTGAATTACGTTAATCAACATGAAAATAGAAGCAATCAAATTATATAAATAATAGTCGAGCGTCATGTGCATCATCCAGTTTGACTTAATTATAATTTATAATTTAAACTTATGTTTTGTAATTGCTGTCTTGTTATTCCTATCCTACTTTTTATAACGAAGAGTCAGGTCGTGATTCTTGTAGCTTATCAAACTTATTGATTTTTGTGCTTGCAACTTTTCTTGTTGCTTATGCACAGGTTGTTATCTAACTCTTGTTCTGGATTTCCTATTAACTGGATGATCTTGTTAATCATTTCTTTTTTTAAATATTACTGATATAATATAATATATTAAATACGCAGAATACTTCTAATGGGTTTCTTGGGCTGTGATTTTTTGTAGTTATTATTATTAGAGACTACACACGAGCTAACTTACTTGTAGATATGCTTTAATGTGTTAATTAAAAGACTAATCTCGTGGTAATTCTATCATCATAGATTATTATTAATTATAGAAGAACTTTATAATTGGACACAATTAATTATCATTCATTTCAAAGTCATTGACCGTCGATGATCTTCGTTGGTAAGTTATTGATTAATTCTTATATTTTGACAGATAAACTTTTACGGTTTATTTTAATAAGTTGTTTGAATACTGCCCGGCCTGTATTATTATTTATGTTTAGATTTAACTATAAACTAATGAGCATTATAAGTTAATATTATTTTTATGAAAATAAATTATATTTGATCGTTGTTACTGCTATATAATCCTAAAATCGCTTGAACACAGACACGGGTATAGAGTAAACAATATATTATGCAAGCAAAGACTACCACATCCTTTAAATGATAAATTACTCATACTCGCAGTACATAAATATGAAATCATCTGCGAACTTGTAAGTATCACGTAATCGAAAAAGTATAATTGCTTCTATAGTCGGCAATAAATATCCCAATTAGGCAAAAGATATGACAGTAAAAATTTTAAAACAGAAGAGAATGACCTAAAGAATGACCTTGCTAAAGGTATATTGAATTAGCAATACCACGTTATTGAAAGTCTGTGCTGTCAAAATAAAACGATTAAAAGCGATTACATTCAGTAAAAGAAATCATTAACAGGAAACCAACATGTTTTCTATGACATGCACCAACCTGCACTTGACCAGCATAGAGGATAAACTTTTTGCACACAGTTTTAAACATTGCTCAAGTAAATAAAATAAGTGAAGTAGTCCAGAAAAGCTTTTACAACAATTTTTACGTTAAGTAGTTTTTCGGTTTTAACCTTGTGGGTATTCGCTTATAATCATGTTTTGATGTTCATCTGACGATTTTGATCTCCTTTTGTAGTTACAGCTCATCGTTAGAGGGCACTTCAATACCTTTGTTTTCACCATGTTTGTTTCAAAAGTTTGTGTATTGACTAACGAATAAATTTTTCTTATCAATCTTCTGTGAGGTACAAGTAATATAAAAACTATTTTTTTTTATTATTCAATACTTTAAAGTCGCGCATTGTATTGCATAAAGCGTCTTCAACGATAGTAGTTTGGCGGTACTGTAGCTGAAAATAATTATATATTTATTGACATACTGTTCCCTTCTGTGTTATATACATTATTCTATACGGAGAAATACATATTAGCACAAATTGTAGGCGAGTTACTAAGAAGCGAGTAATATATATAGTAAATATTTTGCATTAGATATATGTACTAGCCAATTTTTATAGCGTTTAAATTGTTTTAGACTTTAGATTTCACAAGGATTAATGCTTTTTATTTAGTATTTATACATAGACAGATATTCTAAAAGATATTTGTTAATGATATACGCTGTGCAATACAAAGTAAGATTTAAGAGGAACGTTAATTAATTAGTAGTCCGAGCGTGTGAACTGTCTCATAGATATTTACACTAGGAATTATCCGCAAGAGCTGAAACTGTATATACATTTAGCACAATTGCCTTTGTGTTATAAACAATACTTTAATAGTGTTATTGTGTTAAATGTAGACCGATGACCTGTTAAAGTTATTTACGCCTCACCTACATTACCATAAACAATTGGTACATTAACTGAAAAGGTAACCACAGTAAAGCTTTATTTCAATATGGCACATTATACTTATTTCGTTGACAAATACTGTTGATTAAAAATTTGTTTATATAAATTAATACACTATTGGTTATGGCTACTGTCATATGATACATCGTTTAATTTTTATACGTTTTTGTCACAATAACAATCGAAAATAATCAATGAAAGTGAAGTTGCAATAATTCCTAGAATTTAACGTAATTTTGTCACATACAGCATTTTGAGAGGTAGGTTACATTTTATAGGATTTATTTAACTTTTAGTTTTCCTAAATGTTTTTAAATTAAGAAAAATTTATTAATTGTTTCAAAAATCATTTTAATTATATGTAATTTTAATTTATTTTTTATACTACTTAGGAGACAAACTGGCTTGCGGCCCGCCTGGTGTTGAGCGTCTACCGCAGTCAACCAGCAGTAACACCAGAACTATCACTAACGTGTTGCTGAATCCGAAGAATTGTTTTCACGCTCTTTCTTAAGAACTTCATATTTTAGCTTCTAGAGCAGAGGTTCTCAACTTCGTGCCCGCGGAACGATTCGTATGTGCTAGCCACTATTCGACACAGACTGATTTTTTTTAAACATTAATTACTTTTATTTATTTGTTAGTTTTAATTTTTTGGAGTTGCCATACCACTGGTCAATAATATGCAATGCCAAAGATTACATTGACATATTGATATTATATTTTTTTTATAAAATGTATTCTTTGTATTTGTTTTTTTGTTTACGTTTTGTAAATACATTTCTCTGGATGTATGAAATTTGAATAATAATTTGATTATTTTGAAACATTTTTGTTTATTATTTATTAATAAATTATGAATATAAGAAAATAATAGATTGGAAAATGAGAACTTATGGAAGGAGTTCGTCGATTAAGAATAGGTGGTGCCCGCCACTCAACCGATATTATAGAATGTGCCCTAGAGCACAAGAAGGTTGGGAACCCCTGTCCTAGAGAAAGCTACAACAGGTAACTCATACATAATTTGAGTGTCCTGGAAAGAATATACCTCTGGAATCCAGTCATACGTGACCTTTGTTGAAAGAGTAATTCTAATTTTTTTTTTCTTAATTTTGGTCATTCAATTTATAAAAAATAAATAAATTGTTATTTCATTAATATTTGCCTGATACTCGTATGATCATTTTAGTAAAACAAATGTGATAAGAACTTAACCTAGATAAAATACTCTGAGTATTTAAATCTGAAATATTTAATATAAATAAAAGAAGTTTCTGCCAAGTACTAACTTATTTTAAACGATATAAAATGATGCAATGTATCGGTCCACGCCTACTTACCATCCTATCGGTAGGAGGAACATAAAAGAAAAATTTAATAAATCCTTTAACAATGAACTTGAACTTTTAAGTATTGTTTCCTAATATGTACAATGATGGTGCAATGGCAATTGATATTCTACGAATATTTATTTATCTTGACTTGAGCTCCTAATACACTTTAAGTATACACAAGGTCAACTGTATCGCGTTACTTGTAATATATTAAAACTCCGTGTGTTCTTTTACATGAAGTTCTGCTCTAAAAGTAAGGAAACTGGTTTTGAAATCTAAGTACTAAAGCAAACTTGTAACGATATATCTTACAACTTAATATATTTACATCTTACACCTAATTTAAACGAACTAAATATATTTATATTTATCTTTATATATATGTATACCTAATAAATAAATACATGTTCATGTATATATAAGTACATATATACTTTTCCCTTTATCTACATAAACATAATATACACCTAAAAAAAAGCAATTATTGAGTATCTCTCGGTGTAAGAATAGATAGGTAGGATTTATTAAGAATATATAGATTTGTCTATCATAAAACAACGATTGTTATGATAATCTGTCTAAAACAATGTGATTATCACCAAACTAAGGGTTTTAATCTACGTATATCCGTTTATATCTACTCTTAAGGAAAATTAGTAACAGTTACTTTATTATTTTTTCTTTATTAATAATGTAAAATGTAATGTTATTTACCTAGTTCGAATTAATGTTTGCAACCTATAAAGCAATATATCTGTATTGGGATTAAAATTGACATCCACTATACACAATGTTAAAAATGAAGAGTGCACACTCGGATTACTTTGGCTTTCAATTGTATGTAACAGAAGCAATAAAATAACGTTGCTATGAAAGCAGATTTCTAAAATCAGATAAATGGATAGATAGTTTTGAAAAAACCTTATCATTATCTAAACTCCATAACAATTGGCTCCGGAAACGAATGAGGGACAATGCGTACGTAGCCTTAGAACGGTGTTCTAAGATTAATTATTAGCCGTTGCACTATGGAGGCAGTTAAGTTAAAAAGTAACTTTAACAGGTAAAGATCTTTTGCATACACTAACAATTTGCCATTTAAATTTTTAGGCAAATATAATTCAAGACATTGCGTTGTTTAAATTTGCTTTTTATTATTTTTTTTAATTATTACTACATTTATATGAAAAATTTTGGAATTTGAGATTGACTATAACAAAAATATCTACCAATTAGAACTAGAACTTATAATTAGAACTTAATAACTTTTAACAATTTATCGACAAAATTTGATCTCACAGTGATCATGACTACTGCAAAGTGATTACAAAATAATGAAATAAACGCGATAAAATCTGTAAATAGTTGTTTTATAACAAAAAAAATCTTATTTTTGATTTAGTTTTTGTCGTGAAATAATGTTACCAGTTACATTGACAAATGAAACTAATTAAATTACATTTTTACCTATTGTCTTTAATTGAACAGGATGTTTCACCATGACTGGTCACAATTACCTTGGTTCAAGTACTTTGCAGAAAGGTCAGTTAGATGTGAGGGACGCTTTTAGCCAGTTCAGGATTGTATAATGTGTGATGTTTTTATAGTATCGACAATTAAATGAAGAATTATTTTATATTTATCTTTGCAGAATCGTTAAGATTTTTTATTTACTTCCAGACATACTCGTTTTCAAATTAACAATTTTTTTTCAATCAATTAAAAGGATACATATTGAAATTTCATGAAGAAACGGAGTTAAAGTAATTATTCATCAAGACAAAATTGTTACAACATTTACTATACAATGTTTTTTTTTTTTAATTTTGTTTGTTCATTTCCTTCGTTTAGATCATGTCATACATTTTGGACGACTAAAAGAGCACTAAGTACCAACATAATTTTTCTTTAACAAATCTTACAATAATTTTTGTATGACTGTATTAATTTTTTTTTGTTTTGGGTATATAATATTAATGTCATTATTTGTTGTGAACCATTCATTAGTATTGGCTAAAATTATTTGTTCTAAAGTTTATTTCCCGTGTACTTTACCCTTTCACAAAATTAACTGTAAATAAAATCAATATGAACTCCCTTACCATAACCTAATACATTTTTTGTTTCTTTTGAGTTATATATTAAAAAAATAATACATGAACTTAGCTTCACAAAAACAATCAAAAAGTTTCAAATTTATATTAAATTAATTTCAAATAACACAAATAAATGAAATGCAAAGAAATTTTCGGTAATAACTTAATTTTTTTATATCCTAAGTAAAAAAAGAAGCAGTAAAGGACGATTTTTAAAGTTAGAAATTATTTGATCCAAGCTGGTTACTTAACCAGTGACAATAACCGCGTAGCTGAGGTTCATCGGCTCACGTACTTATGTATATGTGAGAGTTGCATAGCCATTCGCAATCTAGATTCACTTTAATTATTTCGACCGAATTTTTGATGACGTTGAAATATATAAATTTCGAGGACAAAAATTTAAGTATATGTCATAGTCGAAATAAATCTTGAAAAGTTCTTTGCCAATTTCTATTTGTATACTTGATGTAACACTTATTACAGAAACAGAGAAATCAATACTTTGGTTTTGATGTAGATTTTTTTTAATGCTTTATGATGATTGTTTGATGTAAGTCATTAATTACTTTGTCCTCGGATAAAAAAATCTTGATATACATTAATGAGCCTTCCACTTGTCGCCTGTTATGGGCAAATGTGCATGACGCAGCAGGTGATTAGAATGGATTTATTAAAGTCAGATTGCTTTTTTTTCTGTATTATTACAAATTTATTCCTTCCTGTTAAACAGTAAGTAGTATTCCATTTTAGGAGAGTTAGATTGATTTCATTATTTGTAACTACAGAGTGAGAAAGTCATGGTTTTGTTGCATTCAATACAAATCCAATAAATGAAATATCATAAATGCACAGTTTAAAGATTTTACAAAAAGGAGATAAACCTGGTTAGTACACCATAAGGCCCTTCTCGCCTTAGATGGTAAGCCACAGTTATTTCACCAGCATAAGTGCTTTTTGAACAACATTGTTTGGCGGCAATAATAAACCTTATGGTGGTTATAAACATTACGTGAGATATTTCATCAATTAAAATCAAACAATGAGAAGCATTTCATAGAATTTCATTCACGATTAAAAATTATCAGGAAGATTATTTTGTATAACAAGTACAATATAATAGAACTAATATCACCGACATTCTCTTAACAACAGCATAATAATGTTTATTATGTTAATAGAGTCATAAAAAACTAACATCTAAGGGATTTTATTACAATTATATGGTCTTTATGCAAGTTGTGCTTGAACTGTGTACAACTTATAATAAAAATAATGCACGTGATCAAATAAAACAGACATAAAAAAAACAAAAAAAATATACATGATTTATATATTAGAAGATACAAGTCACTAATACATACAAACGTGAATCGATATACTTTAAACCAAAGTTTTTGATTCAACTTTGGATATATTAGTGTAATTTTAGGTTAGTACATTTGACTATTGCTAAACAGATCGTTACAGAACAAGATCGTAGTCAAACGCTAACAAAAAAAAATATTTTTTCTACATCGTAGGTAATATTTACATAACGCAGTTTTTTTTGGTTACGTTTGTAACTCTTCCAACGACAAAACATTTCTTTGCTCAACGTGTATACCTTTAAGTTATACGCTACGAATTTACGAGACACTTATGAGTCTCATCATTGCGTAAACAAAAACCGTGTACACTATGTTGCTAAAGAATTTTTATACAAATACAATCTGTTAATACACAATATCTCACCGAATAATACGTTTAGGGAAGAAATGAACAACATTTTTTTTATTTTCTTGCTATTCAAATATAATAATGCACGCATTTTTAAAATTTGAGCTAGCAGTGACTTTTTTTTACATAAATATTCTAGTGTATGAAAATTGGCAAACAATTAAGGGGTAACATTTCAGATATTTTTAAATTCTATATAAAAAAAAATTAATTTGTTACATAAAAAGGTGAAAGGTATATTGTTTCTTGTTTTATATGTCCAGTTTGTAAATTAAAAGGAAATGCCAGAGGTGTAAGAAAATTTGTATGGAAAATCAAGGTAAACTGACTACACTTGTATTGCTGAAGATTCTAATAAAGGTGTAATAGTAGCTAGTAGTTCAAGGTGCTCGAGGAATCAGACACGCACTTCATACAGGTAAATCTGTTGCGTAAATAGTTAATAAAACCATATAAACAGTACGAGTAAATGAATTCTATTACTCGTTTATTAAGACGATTAGTTATTTAATAGTGACTAAGAATAATTATTATAGATATATGCATCAAGCATATAAAATAAAAATATAAAAGTAAATTTTACCTCAACTACAAGCCGAAGATGTTTTACCTTTCCTTGTTGGAAACATAGTCATATTGTATTAGCACAGAAATAGAAATAAAAATAAAAAATAGGATTCATTTGATTCCTTTCATATAAAATTTATAAGACTTGATGTCGGTACATCTAAACTTGTGCAAGTATATATAGGAGATAACTAAACAAAGGCATTCATATCATAAATCTCATAATTACCTAAATATTAAATATATGGTTTGCTGATATATCTATAAGAAAGCGTTTGCTAGTTCCGTTCATATTTGTTAATGTATTTCTTTTTAACTAAATTTAAAATTTTACAGTGCGGCCCTGCATGTTGCTGTTGTTGCAGACTCCCCCTGCAGTTTGCAATGGCTAGACAAAACTGCGTCTCTATAAAAGGGACAGATGATTAGATGGCTAAGTACAATCCGGCGCACACGCCGCCGACTGACGCTGCATAGGATATCACTCTAGACTCCTGAGAGCACCAGTAATTAAAGTCTCAGTTGTAACGTATTAAAATGGTGAGTATACACTCTGTTTTGTTATTAACAGTCAAAAATATAACAATAAACAAATATATTCATAACAAAATTTTTACTATTTATGGAATCAATCTAATATTTATACACTGGATTTATGAGTTACATCGTATCTGGATTGTTATAAAATAGAAATATAATATTTTTATATGTAATTCTAACATAAATTATTAACTATTTTCTATTATTTATAATGATCAATACTTTTTTAACTTTTTTCAAACAACAATTTAATTCTCCTTAGTAAAGGCTTAACCTATAGAAAATACCAGGACATATTATTTTACTCAATAACTCAAAGAAAAACTACTATATACTTTTTGTTCTTATTAATAATTATAATTTTTACATATCGGACAAAGTTATCGTTAAATGCTTTTCGTATAAGTATTAAGTAAATTGCATGCGTGGTTTTCAAAAAAATATGACCGAGGTGTGGCTGTCGGAGATGAATGATTTCGTAATTTAATTTAAGCATGTTCTCGTCGAAGATGCGTAATGGCGACAGTGCATAGGGCACCCGGACAGTTCAGCGGAACATTACGCAAGAGCCGGTGCATTAAATGCTTGCAGTACTTAACCTTTGCAGGTAACCGCGCTATTTGCTTTAGTGACAAGCGGCGCATCGTTTTAGCGCATATTTTATGGTTTGAGGTCACGCGGCGGGTGCACGACCTTATGGTACACCTAGACCTTTCTTTCTTTATTATCTCGTCTTAAACAAACTATAGGACTTTTCTATAGGATACGTTTATTAAGAGACTATTTATTACTTCCTATAAATTATACAGCGAGTAATATTTTTGTGAATATTTTTCAAAGATGCTTCTAACAATCGTTAACAATCAGAGCCGACATCGCTTATAAATATAGTTTCATATGTACATTATTGCTCAGTCAACAGATAAGGTTTTGTAATTCAATATAATATTTAATTACACATAACTAGAAATAGATAAAAAATTTGCAGTAAAAAAATTTCAGCAAACATTTAACCAATATCTGTTACATTCCCAAAGAGTAGTTGGAAGCTTTTGCTATTTATAATTTAAGAGTTGTAAATGTTTCGCTGATGGTCGGTTACTGTCCCGTGTGACTATTTTTGTAGATACAACCTCAGTACCTATTTCTGCAGACAAACAGAATATAACGTGTAGATGAACAGTGTATAAACATAATTGTATTCTTGTTTGAAGATGATTGTACTTTAATAAACCTTTTTTTTTACAAATCTTGGCGGCGAGACGAGTAAAACATATACCTGATGGTAAGTGATACGTGTGCCCATAACAACGTGGCACTGGATAAAATTGTATACTCTGCACCACACTGCGATCTTCGACTGTGAAACATAAGATGTTAAGTTTCGTCACCTTGGTAATTTCACTAACTTGTAAAGCCATTTAAACTGAAACACAGTAATGTTTGCACACTACTGTGTGGTGTCACCTGCTGAGTGTTTCCGTAAACAGAAACCTACCACCAGTAACTACTATTTAGGTAACGAGGCTTAACATGAGATGTCATAAGGCAATAGGCAAAATATGATGCAGTATATAGTTAATAAAATTAACGAGTGCCGCATTACCATGGGCTGTCGTAACTATTACCATCAGTTGAATGACCCGAAAAAACAGAAAAAACATCATGATCATGATGTATAAAACATTTATGTCGTAAATAATTCAGTGATAACATATATAACGTACGTTTATATAAATAAACCAAAAATAAGCGTAAAAAATATTGTGTGAAATGACAGTACGTCTCTGTTTGACTGGAGGCGTGCGAGCGCTTAATTAAGCGCACACCTTTTGTTTTCGCACGTCGGACGCCGCTGTGAGTCGCCTATAAAGACCATTGTCTTTAAAAGGCGACTCACAAATTCTGTGCCACATTCTCACAACTCAATGTACTTACAAAACAACACAATATTAAACTAACTCCTAACTAACCTCTTGAGTTTTGCAAAGGACACTTTGCGTAACAAAATTATTATTTAGTTTGTCATAATCGCGGATAGATTTTCAAATTTAACTTAGGCCTACCCGAGGTATTCAAAGTACAACGATATCAAAAAGCCTCTGTTACTAACCTTCATACCTACTAATGTTGAATGCACCCAGGTTCTCAGAAGTCATTATAGGCATTTTAATATTCAATGTTTATCTTTAGAATAAAATTGTTAGTTCTGAATCGATATTTACATAGCATGCTCATGTATTTTCATTATATCGTTATATACTTTTACACCACTCACATTATGATCATTGTACTATTACTTGTACTATTTTTTGATTTATATGTATAAAATTAATTAATCCGTTCGTAGATTGTAGCAGTGAAAGTTACGATTTAATTTAATACAAATACCTATAAAAGTTCATGCTTATTCGTATGTTCATAAGTGTGGACTAAGAAAGACTACTTCAGTGTAATATAAAAAAATTGTAGCTCAAAAATAAGTGTTTTTCTAGTCATCTTGAATAATCAAGATTATGATAAATTTCAAATTAAAATGCAATTACATAAGAAGATATCCACTACATAACAATAATAATAAATATTAATGCACCGGTTTAAAATATTCGTAATAGGTATGTTAAGAATAATAAAAGACATTATAGAAATAACTGTTTAATTATATATTGACTGGTGGTCCCTGTTTTCAGATACGGTCTAGGCAGATACCACCACAGCTCCTGTTTTTGTAGCCAAATAATTTAATTCCTTATAACCCAAAATTAAATAAATCTTTTCCATTGTTTACTAAATGATTTTAAACAGTCAAGAATAACAGGATGTCCATCTGATTGCAAGGCATGTCTTACTAATAATCATGGCCAAATACTAGGATATTGTGAAGTTTAATGTTATTTACAATGTTTGCATTTAAAATAAGGACCGCATTCACAAAAAAGACATGTTTTTACAAAACCTCCGAGGCACTATAAGTCATAGATTCTATGAAGTATTTATTATTATCAAGTTCTTTTAAATTGAAATTAAATAGTGCCTCAGTTACAAATAAAGTTCATTTAATAAAATATTAGTAATAAACTGCTCACGCGGTATTCCCACCGCTGGGATACTGTTGCCTTCTTTCACAAGAAGAGAGTCATGGCCATTTATTCATAGGGCAAACTATGTGCGGGATAGTGGATATCAAATATTCATAAAAGGTCTTGTTCTTAAAACACATTGGCTTTTCAACTCTGTTTGCTTTTACCGGAAGCTGATATACAATGTTCATAGAATTCATAATTAAATAAAAATGACCTAATGAATTAGCATAACTAATCATATTTAAATTTAGAAAAATAGCTTCTTGACCTGTCAAAGGAAACATCCTGAACAAAATTGATGTAACAAATTATAAAAACACATATATGTATAGATTTACGATAAAAACTAGTTCATATATTGTTACTACTTCATCAATTATTCATATGTCTAGTCCGGTATATACTAAAACTTATTTGTTTAATGATTAAATGTATTCATTGTATGAAATATGTGGAAATTTTGTTATTATTTAAGTTACATTGTTTCAAATATTTTCACAAAACAAAAACGTTTCATGTGGAAGTAGTGTTTCATTAATAAAAGTAGATTCCTGGATATCTTATATTAATTATGAATACGTCTTTAAAATCTATACTATTTACCTAAGCCATCAATAGAACAAGCTATTTTTGTTTGTATGTCTTAGTTATTACTTGTAATAATCATATAAATTAGAAACTTACAAAATCATGACATAAGCTTTCCGGGAAATGTTTTTTTCATAGGAAACATTTTAAGTGTGAATTGAATACGTCTTCGGTAAGTTTTTTCAAACTCTTAGGTAGCATTTGCTGTATTAATAAAATCTTATCAGAAATATTTATTTTCATAAGGACCCTGTGTTTTTACAGACAGCTTGGTTAGTTGTTCTCAGTTTTGCTTGACGAATATCACAGGCGTTCGTTTTATTAAATATTTTTATAACGATGTAAATGTTTATTTACAGCTACTAAATTATATTAACATTTGTGTTGTGTCTATTATCATAATTTGTATTATATCTATTAATATATAAATTTAAAAAACTCTTAATAAAATAACAACATAGATGAGCAAGTCGATTGTATATAAATATCGATTAGTCCTTAAGTATTTTGTTTAAACTTTACTAAGCAAATTTATAATTTTCGGTCCTCAATTTTGCCGCTTTTTCTCCAAATTAAAGGAATGCTTATAATTTAATTTACTTAACTAAGTTACGTTTGTTGCAGAGGTTTTTAATCATATGCGCCGTAATCGCTTTGGCTGCAGCAGCGCCACAACAACCTGACAAAGTTATAGCGATTTTAAAACAAGATTTTGATCAACAACCGGATGGATCATACGTATACAAGTATACTGATTATTTTTTATTCGGAATCACAATGAATAGTTTTAATATGTTTGAATGGTAAAGCTACTCAACTCCGCAGGCTTTGCCATCAACAGCCTAATTGTTACTTGCTACCATGAGAAATTAAAGCCAAAACCCGTTTAATAAATAAAAAAGAGTTAAAATATAAGAAACCAAAATCTAACCTTTGCACCACTTCATCAAAGTTGGATTTATTGTAATAGATATGTTTTTATTAAAAATGCGTCTGAAAACATCGATATAGAAATCTTTGCTGTAATGATTAACTTTTTTGATTCAATAAGGGGCTGCAAGAGGACGAAGGCGTTCCCCTGACGGTAATTGATACACGTGTTCATAACTACGTGGCGCTTATTAAGATGGTGTACACAGCATTACATTGCGTTCGTTGCCTGGAGACATAAGATGTTAAATCTCGATACCTCAATAATTCACTAGCTCACAATGTCTTTCAAATCGGAACACTAATGTTTGCACACTATGATTAGCGGTTGAAATAGGAGCTACGGTAGTACCTACCTAGACATTTTCTGGCAATAGATACTTACCACACTAAACTATACATAACTAATGGAGCCTATTGTACCTCTTGTTAGGAATACCTCAATTCCGGGAGACAATGTTGCTGCTTAATTTGTTTATGTATACGCGGTACATAGTTTCGTCTTTAATAAAATATGATTAAAACTTCTCTAACCATATTGTACATATCAACGAGTATATTGATACTACGGCAGGAACGGTGCTTTCACTTATCCTTCAGTAAACTGAATCTGGTGTTCATCTTAAAAACTCTTTTAAAAATGATCATTCGTTATTTATAGTTATGAGACAGAGAATGGAATTAAAGCGGAAGAGACAGGAACGCTGAAGAAGGCGACCGGTCCAGACAGCAATGACGTGATCACAGTCTTGGGAGGCTTCAGTTACACTGCGCCCGATGGCACCGTCATCAATCTGAACTACATCGCTGATGATGAGAACGGCTTCAAGCCAAATGTAATAACCTTTTTATTAAATCTATTCTAACTTGTTTATCTGATGAAGTTACTGGTGTAACGAACTTTATTATCAAGAATATTTACAGATCGTCGTCGTTTGCATTAACTGATTTTGACAAATTAAGCATTCTTCAATTGTCTCTTATAATACAATTCAACAAACGAAATTTTATTGCGTCAGTTAAACAAAAATTACTCTTAGATTGTAAAATAAATAATCTCAACATTTTTCAATAATATTTTCAAACATTTCAGGGTGATCATTTGCCAACACCTCCTCCAATTCCTCCGGAAATTCAGAAGGCGTTAGACTATTTGGCAACGCTTCCACCACCACCACCATCCAGAGCCTAAACATACAGCCTCTTTACGTTGTTTTACAAGACCAATATTTACTCTTTAATATTTACGATACTCGTTTATTGTACGCTATTTAGTGTTTGTAACGCTTTGTAAAATGTAAACGTTTTCATTCTAAAATTTTCATGTCATCGTCCATAAATGTGATATTCTTTGCACATGTTTACAAAGCGATACCTAACACATTTTTTTTAAGAAAGCATTAAAAAATCAAATAAAAAGGACGATGTTGAAATGTGTGTGAAAAAGAGACTATCGGTACAAGTAAGTTGAATATGTTATATTTATTTTTAATAAATGCAAAATCAGTGCCAAAGATGCATTGTAAATGAACATTGAATATTTTATTATACTTCACGACAACCGAATATTGATTACATTGGGTATTTTATTTGCTTTACAATTCTTCACCACATCGGTCAGAGGCGCTAATAGGTGAGGTCATTTCCTATATATTCTATAATTTATCCCGAAAACATCAGACGTAGACATTTACACGTTTAAAACAAAAGGCATTCTTGCGTAATAGATTATTTTTAGAAAAATTAAATGGTCATACGCAGCATATCCGTTTTCTTTTCAAAAGTACAAATTATTGGCACGAAAGGTTTAACGAGGTCGTACTATGATCAGAATTAAATAGATTTCAATGATTTGTTACAACATACATGATATACAAAGTTTTCCACTTTAATCTAGAAGAGGTTTCTCTGGTGATTGATGCTAAACGCTATTAAATAACAGTCAATTGCTTAAACGCTCTGACGAAAAACCCTGTTAGTACTAGACTTGTTAATAAGAAGAAAATAAAATTTGAATTATTATCTCATACCTAATATCTTTGCGCAAGTAATTTAATGAAGTATTATAAAATTATTTACAGATAAAGTAGTTTCTAGAAAAATAGACAACTCTATGGGTCCATAAGCTTCTATCGGTAACCTGTTTAATAAACGAGACTGCAAGGTCATTGACGAATGTAACGCTATTTGAACATTTAGAACTGCTTAAAACTCCAGTTGTATTCAACATAACAATGGTTTTAATATACAATTCGATGTATTGAGAATACATTGAACAAATAACAAAATTATTACAATAATTAAAAATACTTAGTGTAACAATGTTAAATGCAGAATAAATTTAGAATATTTGAGTGGATTAAGCAAAATGATAAACTTGACAAATTTGTTGCGGTTATAAGTGTAAAATTGTTAGTTTGCACAGCAAAGCAAGTTGACATCAAAATAAACCAATTTAAAAAGCAAACAATGCCAATCTGGTTTTTAGGCCAAAACGAAAGAATTTTTATATTCATAATTTTTTTACCTTAAGATTTACTTTTTGGAATCACTTATGAGGGGATTTGGAATGGGTTAAAGAATGTATCAAAATTCCCATATACGATGATTTATCAATTTATATATTTATAAATGTTTATCATGCAAAACTAAGCTAGCTTTCTGGTGGCTTCAGTGGTTTGGGGAATGGTTTTTGTTGCAAGATATGCCAATGCACGTGCGATCGCCGGCGGAATGGGAGGTGGAGTAGGAAGATGAGCACCAAACGGTTGATAGCCATTTTCATCTGCGGTGTATGATAAGCTGTAATCGTTGCCTTCTTCATCCTAAAACAAAGTACGTGAATTATTCGTCATCCAAATTTTCGTAGATATACTTTTGTAAAGAAAAATATTAGTAAAGTTCTAAAAAGTTCGTTACTGAGCTTTTCGCTCTAATAAGACCAAGTATACGTTAAAAATAGCTTATAATGTTATTATCAAAATTTTACTGCGATAAAAAATTTGAAAATACTTACTGTATACGAAAATCCACCACGAACAGCCTCTCCTGCCTCGTCATTAATAGTTTTTAACGAGCCTTCTTCAAATACTTTCGTCCCATCACCACCTTCAAAGCTGAAATATAGAAATGAAAGTGAATCAGTGCAGTCTAATTAGAATTGGTACATGTAGTAATAACTGCTCTGTCCGTACAAGTTACCTGTAATGAAATTTACCACTATGGGCATAAACAAAGTTCTTTTCAGTTACTATTGGTACAACTGGAGCTCGCGTTCGCATTCCTTTTCTTTCTAATCCGATACTCTTTGGTTCTGGACTACTTATAGGATTGTTTTGTACGGACAATGACGACAAAGACTCAATAAAAGCTGTGTTTTCAATGCTTTCTTTCTCTTTAAGTTTATTATCAATAATGGCAACTTCATCCACTGAACTTTGACCAATTTTAGATTTTTGTAAACGTCTTGTAAAATGGTTTAGCTTCTTAATCGATGTAGTTACACTTTGATCACTTCCTTTATCAGCATCTACGACGCCAGATTCTGTGTCATAAACTACGTTAACTGGTATTTCTAAATTTAGTCTCGTGCTTGACTTCCTGTTCGAAGAACGAGCTATATTTTTATTTTCTATTTTCTCTGGTTCCGCTACATCACTTGATTTATTTTGTATGTAACTCGGAACCGCTTTTTCATAATTTTTTGTAGAATGTAGATCCTCTTCAGAGGTAGTTCGGAAGTTTGCAGAAAGATTAATTGATTTTTCTTCACGAGCGTCTCCACTTTTATATGCCACTGCCACTGGTACTGATTCAACAGTTTCTATAGATGGTGGATGATTAAACCTATAAGGATCACGTATTCTATTTCGCGATTGTACACCAAATAAACTACTTATAGTTATAACTACTATCAAATTGTGACGTAAAAGCATTCTAGATAATTATAAATAATTTCTATAAAGCTGTACAACAACACTGCCACGCTTGTGTCTGTAATAAAGATGAGTCACGATTACAACTTAATTCTATCTTATACCTCTAGATAACCGAATTACTTGTCTGACAAGAGTAGGAAAACTTTTTATAGTTATAACAGGTACGCATGTTTTATTGTAGTAAGGTATCAAGATTCAATCAATGTCAACAACAATTACTTTATTTTTTTAAATGAACATACTCATTATTATTTTAACGATTTTCATACTTTTGGCATTAAAAAATATTTTTATTTTATGTACACTTACACGGAAATAAACTCTAAAGGGTTTTTAAATATAAAATTTTAAATCAAAATTTGTATGTATAAACAAATGCAGGCTTTACTCTTTAGTTTTCTTTAGGCAACCCCCGGCAAAGTAAAAACAATAATAAAAAAATTAAAAAGTATGTATACCGTAGTACCGTGTACGTAAACCATGCAGTGCTAAAAACAAAAATTAAGACAAACAAAATAAGAAATTAAAATTAATTAAACAAAATGTAAGAAGCATGTATTTTTAAAACATTTCTGAAAAATTATCAAGGAAGGACTGGCACGTACATTCTGAGGGAGAACATTTCAGAGCTTCACGACACTACCAATTTTGTGTTTATATTGTTCTAACTTACAAGTGTAAAATACTAAGAGTTTAGTAAAAGTTTTTTGACTGTAATGATAATTTATTAGCTATAGCACTTTAAAAATATAATATATAAAGATCCCGTTCGAAATACGGTTTACATCGCATTGAGTTTAATAACGATTGATCGTCACCCTTCGTGTCACATTATTGACACCTTGTCGATTGTGCAATTTTCTGAAGAACACATCAGTCTACTGCTAAGGTTGAAGTGTTTAGCGTGCGCTGACCACTAGTACCACTGGAAGGCGGGGGGAGGATAGTGTAAATAGATGAATCTTACATATAAGTCGAAAAGAAGTCAGGACTATCATTCATTGAGATATTTCGGATGTGATTAGTTAATATAAAAATGATTTATAAACTAATTTATCTTAGTCTTATAGTGACAAATATCCTTGGGGCACCGACCACCGTGCTTCCGTTGGAAAAGCAAGCGCCAACAGTAATACCAATTGTTTCGCAGTCTGAAGAATTGGAACCAAATGGAACGTATAAGTTCAGGTAATTTTTATTTTTACATTGTTAAACAGTGTTTTTAGAACTAAGAAAAATTAATAATCTATAAATTTTTATGGGAATATGTATATTGACATAATTTATTAATTTCTGTTAACGGAAATGACGGTAATTTCTAATAGGGGTTATATACTCAATTAATAACTCCCATGATATCGATGATATTGTTAACTTTGTAATAAATTGTAATGTTAGTGTTGAGGGCACATTCGTTACCTTCGACTCTCGAAAAGCAAAAATTTTATTCTGATCTTGAACCAATGGATAAAACGTTAAAATCGTCGTATACAACACTTTACAACAAACAAAAAGAGTAAAAGTTCCGTCGTAAGAAATTAAGTCTTATCTCCACAAATTTCTTTTTTTTGATACATAAATTGTTCTGGCTATTAAGAAAAACTCTACGATTACTGCTGTCTGTTGTAGAAGACTAAAACTGTATTTGGAGCTATGTGTTCTGTAAGACATATTTCAAAGATTCCCATGTAAAAAAAGGGTGCTACATAATATCGTTACGAAAAAATGTTTTGCATACACCACGCATACAATCGCAAACCACTATTTATTTTGTCCAGCACGGAGAAGTTCGCTGATGATGAGTGATAAGCCTGCCTATGGGGTACTATTTGCCTCGTGACATAAGATGCTAAATGTCGGTAAAGTAGTAAATTTTCATACAACAACGACGTTAAAACTGGAAAATAGTGATAGTTGCATGCTAGTATTCAGTGACAGAAATAGGTGCTACGGTGATACCAACTAGACGGTCACCTAAAACAAAAATACTGCACCAGTAGAAAATATTAATTTTTATTGGTAATTTAATTGTTTTGCCGTTTGTTTGGTTTAGTTATGAAACTGGCAATGGCATAAAAAGAGAAGAGACTTCGTATGATAAGATTATTTCAAAGGCTGCAAGTCGAAGTGCCAGTAGTGAAGAAGGCGAGCAAAGTAATGAAGATGATAACAGTAATGAAATTCATGTACAACGTGGTTCATATTCATATACAGCTCCTGACGGTACCGTTATCACTTTAAGGTAAAAAATTACTTTAACGTACTAAATTTCTACCTCAGAAAATAAAGTTTTGTTCATATTATCTCCTGTTACATATTTTTCTTTCATTTTACAGTTACATTGCGGATGAAAATGGTTTCCAACCAGTAGGCAATCACTTACCCCGTTCACCAGCACTAATATCTATTTTTTCAAATTCAATTGAAAAGTCTAATAACGTGCTGAAAGCGTTAGATAATTCTGAATCAGACTCCGTGCACTTACCTGTGATAAAATTGACATCAGTTCCTGTTATTGCTCCTCGTTTAGCAGACAAAGGTATTCTTTCAGAAAGTCTAACCCAAAACACTACTGAATCTTCCACGTTTTCTAAAAGTTTAGAAGATTCTTCTACAACGGTGGCTAATATTGCAAAACAAAATTCAGAGGGCACAGAATCTACCATCACAGGTTCCTCGGAATCAGACAACGATTCAGAAATAAATACAACATCTATATATGGAAATGACGTATCAAAACCAGCAGAAATTTCTACCACTTCGCCAATACAATTTAAAACAACGAGGGAAGATTCTGGTACAACAGTTTTAAATTCTTATAAACCTGAAGAAAACTCAGATGCTGTGGAGCCAGGTGTTTCGCATTCTTTACAGTTAGCTATGAGCTCTACATCCGAACCAGCAGACATAACTACTTCTCAATCTATAGATAAACTAGAAGATACTGATATTCCATCAAATATGAGTTTTAGTTTTAAAGTAGATTCGCATTCTGAACCAACTTCACAAAATACTTTAAAAGAAACCATTTCTGATGCGGAAGTTACTACTACGCCAAAGTCTCTATACACTGCCGATAATTCTGAGGAAAAAACTACTATAATCCCTGAAGAAGTACCAACAAAGGCGATTGCAGTAGCAGGTACAGCGGAAGAAGTAAAAAACTTGGTTTTAATGGAAGAGGTTACAGAAAAGACTGTTGATGGATCTACTTTATCAGAATCTGATGTAACCAGTGTTGGAACAGAACCATCTAATGAGGAAGTAAGCACTTTAGCCTCTTCAGCTTAAAAGAACTTAGCATAGAAGTTATGTAAAACAAACTGAAAAAGTAATTTCTTTACAGTTTTTAACGAACAATAGTGGATATACTCACTTGGAAAAGATACTTACGAAATACGTAATGTTGTTTCTCGATGAAAATATGAAAAATGTGATATATAGTTGTGTTAATTCTAAGAGGAACATTTAAAATACTTTTTTTAAATAAATTTTTAAATAAGTTGTTCAATTTATTTTTCTTTAATATTTAATTGCACGGTTACATAGTTAACCTAAACTGGCAAGTACATGTACTGTTTAATAGAGATTCTTGTATAAACTATTGTTATAACGTACGCCTGGTACATTCAAACATATTTACTTATATATTCTGTACTTGAAAATGAAAATTCTGTTTTCTTTAATATGTCGCTGACAGATGACACTGCAGCACTTAATTTCTTAACCATTTGTAATGGTTGTAATTGGTACTTACCAGGAAGTGTATATATGTATCATACAAGTGCAAGTAAAGTTTCTTATGTTAGTTTGTGTACATACTACTAAGTTACGAGGTTGCGCCAATATTTTTTAACTATTTCTTTGAAATATGTAAATGTGTTTCTGAATCTAAATGATTTAATAATTTTATTTGAAATCTGCACAGAGAACTGGAACAAAAATAATAAAGATGGTTTTGTTTTGTATTTCGACGACACGCCCGCAGCTGATGAAGTGTTGTCTCTAAAGTTCAAGATTGTTTTTGAAGCCAAAACACAATAAACTCCATGCTCACGACCAGGTAGTGCGTGATTTTAATGAAAAAATATATAGATATATCAATGTGTTGTATATGCTTGTGTATAAGGCATATTTTGTTACCTAAAATCTTTATTCACAAAACTATATATAATCTTTATTCACAAAAAAATTTATAATTGGTACCATATTTAATTTTATTTAAATGAACTAATTGCTTCAAACCTGTGGTAACGGAGAGGAACTTGAGGAGGAAAAATACTTGAAAATAGTTATTTAACTAACAATACTTCTGTGGTCACGCACACAGATACACTATGCACATATATGCCGAATTGCAACTAAATGAAATTATATTTCAGCGAAGCGTTGATTTAAGTTTTTTTCTATAATTGAATTCTCATTATTTATAAAAACCAAACACTAGTAACAAAACTGAAACGAATTTATTTAATACAAGAGTATTTGTTCTTTATTAAACATTGCACAATAACGGTTGTAAAAATGTCTTAAAAATAATGAATCATAATATAAATAGCTTATTTTAGAAATAGATCTCGTAAACATATATTGTACTTCAATGAATTCATTCTGCCGTGTATATAAAAACACTCGCGAAGGTAATTTAATCATAGACCTTATGCCAAGCTGTTATTTAAGCTACATAGGTAACCGAAGAATTATTCGATTAGTTCTTTAAAAAAACTATCCAGCGCCTGTTTTAAGAGAATATTAAAATGTTTGATATGATATTTGCTGTTAAATTATGCAAAGAGAACAAAAAGTCGTCAAAGAAATTCAGCATGTTTACTGCAAATTCTAAAATTTAAAATAATCGTTAGTTTTATGTTGTACGTACATAATTTATTACACAACATCTTGTGAATAATTTTATAATAATAATACTCTGTTTTGCCGGATGGAACAGTGGCTAATATTTTGCTATGTAATATAAAGTACTATTCGTACCTGGGTCTATAATAGATATTTTTTTTTCCGACGGCCGCAGTACTTTTGACAAATATCCTTTCCTATTTGTGTATGAAAATAGGTTTCATGTAATATAATGTCAAAATAAAGCCTATAGAAAATATAAAAGTTAGCAGTAGAAGCAGAAAAGAATATTTATTTAAATATGGTAACAGCCACACACGTATTAACATTTCTAGAATTTAGTATACATGTAAGTTATATTCTATTTCACTTCAAAAACTAAAACTTGAAAATTTAAAACCCACACAACAACAAGGAACACAATAAAAAATCTGTTAAAAAAGGAACACTGTAACAAAATAGATAAAACAAAACAAATTAAAAAATAGTAAAAATAAGAGAACGAAATAGAAATAGGAAAAGAGAAAATGGAAAAGTAATAACAGAGAATAGAAAAACTAAAATCTAAAATCGAGAGTCGTAAATAAAAATCAAAAAGCGGAAATCGGAAGTAGAAAACGAAAAATAGAAAACGGCAGAAGGAAAATAAAAAATTGAAGCTTGATAAAGGAAAATGGTAAATCAAAAAACGAAAACAAAGAAACGTAAATCTATTTTTAACGGAACAATAAAATTCTGCAATCGAAAATTGAAAATGGCAAAAACAAAATGGAAAAGTTTAAAAACTACTTATACACGAAAATACATACTTACTATACATTAAATTATTACGATTTATAATGGACCACTTTTAATTTTGTCGTTGGAAAATTTATCGAAATTGAGTTCACGATTGTATTTTAAAGTTTTGTTTAAAATTTTTTTGATAATGTTGAACATTGTTCATTCATGTATCAGTGTTCAATTTATAATGCTTCGGAATTGGCGTGTTACCTTCCATTCATAATCAAATGGATTAAGGTCAGTCCGTCTCATATACTCGCTCTATACGTTTGATGCGGCAGTTATTGAAATTTATTTTAAAAAAAAAGATAACATATAACAAGATCTGATAAGACGATTTATAGTAATACAAACCGAAATATTATACATGTTACAACAAAAACCAACTCGAAAATAACAATGTTAAAAATATATATATATTTATGTATTACATTAATAAAACCCTATATTGTATGCAATAATAATACACGGTCACGAATCTTAATAAAACGGTTAAAGTATTTTGGGTCAGAGCTCATGCCGGAATTGCAGGTAACGAGCGTGCGGATGTATTGGCTAAGGATGCTG